>BOPP01000065.1:1605241-1691912 GCA_017312745.1 Gryllus bimaculatus | reverse complement strand
TAAATAAAAATAAAATTAAAATAAAAAAACACGGGGATCGCGATCTTAAATATGATTCTTTTTGTGAAAAATTCAAACTCCAATGCATCTAGTGGAATTGTTGCTGGGTGTCGCGGGGCGACACCAAGCGAGTGGACGAAATGGGTGGGGCAGGCAGAACTTGCAAGGTGGGTAGAGCGGGCGGGACGGCTAGGACACTGAAGGGCGAACGGGACGGCGGGCCAGGCCGGGCCAGAGTAGAGGGGGGCGCGACAGGAGAAGGGAAGGGAGAGGGCGGAAATGACGTGAGGAGTGATGCTGTGGAAAAAATGAATGTGATATGTAAATAGTATCGCAACGCCCGGTAATTAGTTTATACTCTCAAAACTTAATTAAAAAATCTTTTACCAATATTTTTCATCCAAATACAGTATTCGGGCAATCTGCGTTTGTTCGTCTGTCACTGACGGTTCTATTCTAAATTTATTTTTTTGATGCTTGGTTCTGATGCACGTATATTGGTGAAACACTGAGATTTTGTATATTATCTTTTCAGCATGCCATTACTCATTACTACTTGCTACATAAAATGGACAATAATTAAACCTATATTTTAGTAATGAATAAAATATATTTAAAAAATACACTTGATGCCTAGTTTTTCATTAACTTTCTATGTCACAGGATGAAATGCAATTTATTTTAAAATATTTTTATTATGAAACTTGCATATATATATATATATATATTATATATATATATATATATTATAATAATATATATATGTGTTGTGTGTGTGTGTGTGTGTGTGGTGTAAACAAAGGCGGGTTAGTAACAGCATTTATAACTCAATTGACTGGACCAATTTGAATTATCTCTGATTTCTTGGTTTATCTCCGCCCCGATAGCAGAATAACTACTAAAAATATCGGAAAAAATCACTAGATGGCGCTGTAGAACAAAATTAAAGTCATGTAAAATGCATCCCGCAACACCCGTGGCAAGATTTTTTGAATCTACATCGTTAAATAATTCATAAAGAAAGCGTTCCAGGGCATTAACAACTAAAATTTCGAGGCCAAAGGGCAGGAAGAAACTTTTCGTGTGTCATCATTTACAGGATGAGATGTTTTTGGACATTCTATTACATTTTTGTTGGGGGAAAAGGCAGACGAAGGAAGCGGGGGGACGAAAAGAAAGAAAGGGAGATGAAGGGCAGGACGTGTGCCGGGTTACAACTCAACACGAGGTGGTTCGCTGTCCGCGGCAGGAGGCGCCGGAGGAGTCGGCGCTGGAGGACGACACGCCCATGCCGGGCGACGCGCCGGCGTCCGTGGACTCGGGCCGCGAGCCGGAGCCGCTGCGCGAGGGCGAGCGCATCGTGGAGGACGGGCCCTTGGACGTGGACGACACCGAGATCATCCCGCTGGCGGGCGAGGAGGACCCGCACCAGCCCCAGCCCCCGCGCCCGCGCGCGCGCGCCGCCGCACACGCCCACGCCCACGCCCACGCCCACCCCCACGGGCCGCCCACGCGCTACGCGGCCATGGAGTGACCAGGTGAGCTCGCCGGTTGAGCCTCTCAACCAGAGCGCCCTGCCGTTTTCCTATTCAACGTCCCTCCCTCTTGCAACAACCCTTTTCCGTTTTAACAACTCGTTGCAATTTCTCTCCCCTTCGTAACCATTTGTAAGAACTACACCCCTTCGCTTGGTAAGATCTTGTAACACACCTCTGTATAAACGCTTAATTCTAAGACCTCTCCCTATAACCATTCGTAACGCTTACACTTATTCCCCTTGTAAGTACGACCATCAAATACATCTCTCCGTCTTGTGAATTGTAAAACGCACACACATTTCCCTTGTAACTTGTAGGGTTTACATTTCTCCTCCTGGCAATAACTCGCAAACCTTACCCCACTCCGGAAAGAAGCGCTTAATTTTTGACTCTCGTTCCTCCTTATATGTAATATATTATTAATATTGATCTTTAAATGTATGCTCAAATTAATTAGGTGTATGTGTAGATTAAATTTATGCAACATTAACGTTTAAAAAAGAAAAACATACGAGTATCTCCTATAATTAAAACACCGTCCGTTTATTATTTCTTTAGCTCTTTAAAAACAGTTGTTTGGAGACCGAGAACCCTGTTATGCAAACTCCACACGTCTGATTTGCAAAATCGCCTCAAGCTGTGACTCGCGGGCTAAGCGTATTCCGATTGGCAGGTGGCGGTGCAGGTCGTCGGAGGAGGAGCAACGCCGCTGGCAGAAACGCCTGAATCGGCGGACGCCAGCCGTCGACCTCGCAGCAGCTGAGGCCACTGCGCCCGACACGCAGAGACGCCGTGGGACGGCGACCCAAGACGACCAGCGACACTTTCAACGCCTCGTCCCGCGGGACGTTCGAAGGTCAAATGCTTTGTTTTGTAATTTTTGTAAATAAAAAGTATGTTATAAACCGAACACAGTGTGATTGTCTCATTACCACCCAAATCTTATCCAAAATATGGATCACCCGCCCTGGAGCCGCTTGGGATAATCGGAGACACTTTTAGGAAAATCCTGTTTTCAAATCACCTTTATTTCACCCAAAATTAGGGGCACGACTACTCATATTTTGAAAAGAATGTACACGGTCTTATTTAAAGATCCAATTTTGAAGAACAGACCTCATCGAGAAAATAGTGGTTCTATAACAGCATGTACTTTCTGCGACATTGTTAATGGCTATGTAATATTATAATATGACAATTTCTGACTTATACTTCAACTACCATTCGAAAAATTCTTAAACAAACGAAGCATGCAAAGTGCATGCTTTCAATCAAATTCCTTTCATTCAAATGTTTAACCGCAAGCAGCTCTCTGCCATTGAATTTAATGTATTCACAAATGTTCACATTCACAAATGTACCAATGATGCGCAGGGTGTATTTTAGTTGTGAATAAAAATATTAGTTTACATTAACGCAGACGAAATAATATTTATTTAGGCAAACATTTACAACGTCAAATTAATGCTTTTGAAGTGTTATTATCAACGAGCTTAAAACCCAAAACACTTTTGCCATTGAATTCGTCTCCCACCACGTCATAATAATATTAACAGAAGTAAAAGAATGAATGAACGAGCGAAACGAATGGAACGAACAATATCAACAGTAGTAAATAATGAATTTCTTTCGTTCGAAAACCATAAAGACATTCACGAAAGAATTAGAAATTTCTTAAGTATCCTGATTATAACTTATAATACTTGCTAAATAAATATATTTGTAACATTTCTAAATAACAATTGGTTGCAAAAAGTCAATAAATTGATAACATGTGAATAAAGTGACTTTGAAAACTTACACACACTATTGTCCCTATCATTCGTAAAATATAGGCCAATTCATCCGTCTCTGAGTGAGAACGATTTTCTAGAAACTTCAGTCGAGGATGCAAACTCCCACAGCGCAGTGCTTGCATTCTCTACGTCAGGAGAGCGGTATTGATTCTTCTGTCACATGAGATACCAGAAACAACTGGCGAGGAGAACAGCTGGCTAATGTTGATCAATACAAGCTGTCGAGTGAAGCCAGATCAATAAAGAGGACCATTGGTAAATGGTTAAGCTTATAATGAAAGAAGACAAGTACGAGAAGTCCTACGATGCACGAAAATGGCCAATACATTGGAATATCACACTACAGAAAACGAGAAGTAACTTCTTGGAATAACTATTTGTAATGCATAGAACAAAGGCTTAAGCATTGAAAGGAATTTATCAGCAGTACAGGTACGATACATGTTATTCTATGTTTCTTTATCGACAGTATAATTTACTGAAACTAGTGGTGCTACAATATCACAAACTTTCTCGCATAATTTCTAAAGTTTCAATTTTCGAAAATTCAGAGAGTTCAATATAAATGAGACCCACACCATTCTTTAAAGCATCCATTCTTCTAATTGTGGAAAACATTTAATGAAAAAATTCCGAGCGGTTTTAGAGAAAAAATTGTTAACATTTTAAATTTCCCCTATTTTGCGTCATATTACATGAAAACTACTCGAATTTTAGAAAAATTGAACCTAAACTTATTTAAAGACTCGTCTGTAAAGAACAGATTTTATTAAGGAATTTTTTGAATATTATAGTTGTAGGGAGACGCACAACAAATTGCACTATCGCAATTTTCAAAAATCTGGTATTTCAACGAACACGAAACATTCTCTTACACGTCCCTTTCGCTATCCGAAGACAAGTTTGATAAAATAATTTGACGCCATTTTTGAGAAAATTTTGAAGAAGTTTTTGTGGATTCATATAAAGTATCCTCAAAAATAAAAATATTCGTTTGAAACTCCCAAGGCCTTGAGTTTAATAAAATGGATTGGGGAATATTAATTTTGAAGAAAAAAAAGCTGAACGGTTTAGGGGTTAGCGTTGACAATAAACGGATGGACAGACAGATATTTTGTCGTCGATTGATTTTTCGTTACCAAGGACAAAAAAACGTGGATTTTGGCTACACTCTGCGTTACAGGAATGTTTTCTGTATTTTGCAATAGGATTTATTCACATTTCCTTTTCCAGAGCCTAGCAATAAGAGACTTTCCACCGAAAATTCTCCATTTTCCGGCGTACGATTACAATACTTTCTCTTCTTACAAAATACCTTCGTATGGTAAAATTATATTATATTAAAAAGTAAAAATCATATTATTTTATATAAGAACACGTTTTGTGCAAGTTGCTCTTAGGTAGTCTCTGAACGAGGAAATCAATTCTTCTCAGAAAGTTCTCGATTGCCTCGGAATTCTCCTCAGTACTAGAAACAACCGCACGTTTCTACAACACGCGCGTCAGACAGTGAAGGATTTCAGGGTCCCCGTATCGAGGCCGATGCCTCCGGTAGCAGTGCGCTAAACCGCGCAAGGGAATTCCGGCGAACGCTGACGCGGGGCGCGTGGGGCCTCGAGCCGGTCGCCGCCCGCTGTCCAGGCGCGACCCACTTTCGCTCTGTAAATGGGACGGCAGTTCCCTCTCGTTAATGAACTGCGCTCATTTAACATTTGCCCCCTTCGAGACTCAAATTCTGACGAACCAAAGTGACGTCTACCCGCACGAGGCATGGCAAAAGCAGAAAAAAAATAAAAACAACGTGTTGTTTGCGACTTTGCAAACATATACGTATCTAATTACATCATTTTCATATGATATATTATTTTTTCTTTTGCTTTTTATTTAGTTATCGAAAAGTAATGAAATGTATGTGACGCATGTGGGAAAAGTGAAACCTGAACACATTTTTGCCCTCCGCAATCCTTATTCCTCTCTTCCATTTTACATAGTTGAAATATGAATGTAGAGTTGCCAGAGATTGTGGTAGGCAAAAGTAAAAATTTTCTTTCTCGAATCATAGAAAGAATAAAAATTATCTGCATTGGCAAACTAGCAACATATTTGTCTATTCCACCTGGGAGACCTCAACAAGAGCACTTAGAGCAAAAGAAGGGACCATCTCGGCACTTTCTCAACGGATCTTGGATGACCCGACAAAAAACCTAATCGAGTTGTGGGTCATTGACCCAGAACTTGGAGTAAAGTAGAACTCCAGTTCTCCGGATTAATTAAGAGCGGGCCGAATCGGACAAATCTGGACAACTGAACAAATCAAGTAAAAGGTCATTTATTTAAAAAAAAAAGAATAATTTTTATATACATAAAACTGAGTAAACATTTTGTGTAAATGAAAATATAAACTTTGGTTAAAAAAACACACACACCAAGCAAACAATATTGTTGCTATAAAGCACATACTTTCATACATTTTCCCTAACTTTTACAATTTTCAAAATTCAGCGATTTGAACGATTAGACCTGCGTCATTTTTAAGCGTGCTTTTATCTCTCTTGACTACGAGGGAAATAAATAAGTAAAAACATTGATACTTGAGAAACAACAACATAATTTTCCTCACCTAAAGCAGAAATTGAGCCTCGTGGTCAGTGAGCACGCTTTCCACTACGCGGGTCGAGTCCCGGTGAGGCACGGACGGACGGACGGACGGACGGACGGACGGACGGACGGACGGACGGACGGACGGACGGACGGACAGGTGGGCGGAGAGCAGGGTACGAACTAGCAGAGGTTTAGCCGTAAAATAATTTATATGAAATAATATTTGCAGGAGATTTTAACGGAAGAGTTGGAAGAGACAAGAACAATTATATTGTGGGTCAATATGGCGAGAAAACTTGCAATGACAGTGGAAAAAAAACTTATTAATATTTGTGAAGAGGATGAATGAAAATTAATAACACTTTCTTCCAACATAAGGATATTCATACGTACACCTAGTACCAACATAAAAAAACTCAAATCTATAATAGACCTCTGTATAACCAAACACAAAACTTCACTCAAAATACAAGATGTTATATTGAAATGGGGAACCCAACGTAGCGATCACTGTTTGTTAATTGCTAAAATATTCATACCGATTACATCAAATAGCACGGATAAAGAAGATAAAGATGGATTTGTCGTATTATTTGTCAAACCCACCAAATAAAAATTAAGCAGCCGATTCGATTCGCCGTCTATTCACCAAGACGCAGAGGAAGCTTTAAGTACTTGGAAATTTAAACCGAAACAGTATTGATTGTACCAAGTGTAGAAGAAGAAATTAAGAGGAAACGAGAGCTGTATTTAAAATGGCTTAGTGACAACAAAACTGAAACTAATTTATAGTACAAAGCAATAAGTAGAAAAGTAAAACAAGAAGAATTATCAAGGAAGAATGAATTGTGGCTGGATAAATGTGATTATATATATAACATTTCATAAAAGGAGCACGGAGCTCAGAAGCCTTAAATCTATTAAAATGAATGAAAATAAAACAATACCGCACTATCAATAAATGGAAAGAGTATTTTGAAAGACCGCTGCTAAAAAACAGGAACTTCCAGTCAAACAAAGAAGTGAAATTTGAGCAAAAGGTAGATCTGACAATTGAAGATTTAGAAAAAGCACATAAGACCATGAAATATAATAAGTCATCTGGCAGTAAAATACTGTAAATGGTTTAAAGTAAATTATTAAAAGAGGAAAAATATTTGATATAATTCATATTATTTATTTTATTTAATTACTTTATTTTCTCACACACTGCTTACGCCGAATACTAAAACAACTCATCGGATAGGTTCGTAAATTTACAAACCTTATAAAACAAATTCAAGTCCAGAAATATATTTTCATTTTAAGTTTTGAATAAAAATCTATTGCTTGAAATTATTTAATTTTCGTACCAGAAGTTCCACGATTTCAAATGAGATTTACAAAAAATGGTGACTGAGATGTGTTAATTCGGCGAGAAATTGTGGAATAAATAGTATTACATAACCATTACTAAAGATTACTAACTTAAGAATGCTTTCTGGAGAGCAGAATTGGGTTTTGGCTCCGGTTTCAAAGGCAGTCATTTTATCTTTTTTTCTCCCATTGTATATTAGTATATATCATTATATCATCGTTTCATAATGTATTATTTTGTGCTAGGATAGTTAATGTATAACATTTATAATTGTACTGCTAATAGTAAACTAATAATTTGTGTATTTCCTGCAAAACGTAAGGAATTTAGACATGTTCATTTGCTATTAATTCACTAGGATTGCTAGACAATTGAAAGCTATTGATTTGATTGTCTTTATTTCGCTGAGCTGGAGGTCGGCCTTAATTTACTGAGGCGCCATATTTAATTAAAATTATAACTTGTGGAAATTTATTAAACTTGTGATTTGGTAATTTGTGTGATAAGAGTATGATCAGTAGTACACGCTCAAAATTGGTGACAGCCTATCCGTATTTCCTCTTATAATTCGTAGTTTTGGAATTTTCGAAAAATAAGGAAGTTAAACTAAAATGAGATCTGCAATTTTTGAAGTGTTCTTTACTCTGAGGAACAAAATGAGACATTGGAGCCATTTTGAGAATAAAAATTATAAATTGAATTAATGTCAAGTAAACATTACGCGAAAAATACTTGTTCTTACAACAAATTGTGCATGACGTTATTTATTAAAGCTCACGAGTTATTTATTGTGGGCTGATATTTCGTAAAAGACGGGAAAGAAAGCAAAGAAGGATGGGAAATTAGGATTTCCAATTTCGAAGAATCGCAAAAATTACAGTTTTTTAAAACATCCTCATAATTATTGCGGTTTTGCAATGTTAATTTTTTTGCAATATTCAAAAATACAGTGAATTTGCCGAACATGGGACCAGTATCCATTTGTTTAGCGCACTTTTCTCATTTGAATCACTAGTAATCAATCACAAACACATAGTCCGCACATTTACGAACATCGAAATTTAAGACTTTACTGAACTTCAATGTTTATCACCAATAAGAGCAAGATACAGATTAAAAAGCTGAATCAGTTGTAAATTGTACAACCGCTCCGGCTTGTGATATGCTACGCTGCACACTGCTTGATTGAGATTATTTTCCTGAGAATAGAATATTGCTTATTGGCACGAAACGGAATCTATCAGATCTGAGAATAATAGCATCTGAGAACGAAGGCGTTGTCAAACATTCCTATGTCGCTCTATTAACAGGAGAACAACTAAGTCATTTGAGAGATCGATCGCTTGTGCAGGAACACATCCCTCATTTATCATTGCTTGCAACTCTAACGCGATCTTAAGGACAACTTGCCCCCACATTATATTTCTCTTGTATGTTTATGTCTGTTTTCTCCACGTGAAGACTTTCTTCTGTTTGTATATGGCTGGGACCAGCCTAGTTAGATGCATGGCTTAGTTGGATAACCACTTTGGAGGAAGAGGTGGGTGTTCCCGGTGTTCCCATAAGTCTTTTAAGGAACAATTCTGCGTCATTCAAACTATCTTTATCAGAGAGGTGTCTTATGAAATCAAATCCAACAATTTCTCTAAATTCGTAAAGTGTGAGCCCCTTGATACAAGCTTGTGGTCTTACCCTCACTAATGTCTTGCAAAGCAAGCTCCAATTCATCAGGGTTAGATTCAGATTTCCTTCTTTCTATCCTCATTGCAATCTTCCTCGATTTGACACGAGCCATTTTGATGTTGCTAAAATAAAAGAATTGCCTACAGATCTAATAACATCCATTGGCAATGCCAATAACTATGCATACGACAATGATTGGAGATGAATATAAGGGCTTGGCACCCCGTTCCAACGACTGTTTAATTTGATACCAGGCATTTTTAACAAATACCGCGAATTATTAATTATTATTGAAGTAATACACTGTCTAAATAAACGTATAATATAATTAAAGAAATGTACACAGTTATTGGCACAGAGTGCCAATGACAAAATGTTTCATCTTAAATCACCGTTCTTGGCACCCCTCCATTACGTCACTGCTGTAGTTTGCAAGCCCTCATAACTACAGGTTACACGCAAAAATTCTTCGTAGAATTCCCAAAGTAAGTTTCAAAAAAACGATGGAAGAATAAAAACATAAGAGAGCAAGTTCTGAAAAAGGTAGCTTAAGCCTTACCTTAAAAAACAGTCCTTACCAGCAGAAGGCAGTTGCAACCCCGAGGTATCAATCAGCCATGACAAAACGGAACTCCTGAACCACGAGGACCAGCACAGAACAGCGATTCCATTCGCTGCTCAAAAATATCACTACTGTTCTCCGCAGACTTATTATCTGAAAGAACGTAACCGAGGTGTCAATGACTGTGCGGGGCCCAACCACTGTACAGTTAAATCTATTGATCATGTTTAATATATAATTTTATATTACGATTTAATTCATTTTCACTCTTTAGGCAGCTTTATGGTTTTTACTGTCTCGTATACGTACGCATATTTGGAGTATTATACAGTTTAGGGAAAGTTATGTGGTGCAGCAGAAAATTCGAGATTTCGAGATTTCAGCGTAAATACACGCTTTGAGGTCCCTTGATACCAAAAGAGTGTTTTTTTTAAACGTCCGTCTGTTTATCCGTCTGTCCGTCCGTCTGTGAGCACCACTAGTGCCTAAATCATACGTAGGATTTTTTCCAAGTTGAAGAAACCCGTCCATCTGGCTTGAGTCGAAACTTTGAGATTTTTAAAACCATTCTTTAATATTTGGAGGTACTTTACGTGATGTTGAATTGACGCAAAGTCGACTTATGTTTTCAATGAAATTAAGGTTAAATTGAATTAGGATTTGAATTGTACATTAACGAATTAATAATTAAGGAACATTCATCGGTATACAAGTAATGCTTTTCAAGTTATTCTCCATCCAATTCTCCACAAAAAAGGAATGTATCACTCTTCTATATGTAGATTCTTTTTGACTAAATTTGCTTCCACTTTGATTTCGATTTGTATGTTTACTTCATCAAAGAGTAATACGACAGCCAATTCTGCGAATAAATATCTCATACGGTATCTCTCACGGTATCAACCCCTCTTATGATCTAAGAACTTTTAAGGCACGGTTTGATATAAACAGATACAATGCACAGATAGACATTTGTTAAGGATTACATAACATATTTTACATTCAAACACACATTGTAAAATAAGTTCGTATATATGATAACGGCACGGAAAGAACAACGATTCCCTGTCCAAATTTTCTTCAAAAAAAACAAATGCTCCTTTCAAAGTCACGTGTTTGATGCAGTTGTCGCAGCATAGAATATGCACATTGTCTTCGATACCACAGCGCGTTAACACATCCAAACAAATAAATTACAAGGGACAATCTGGTCCATTGGAAGGGCAGATGGAGACGTGTGAAAATTAAGGATTGCACGTGAGAATAAAATTACGTTTCTTACGTAGTAGTCAACAGTAGTTCTATTACATTTTCGATATTTAATTATTTTGAGCGTTTTCACTTCTTAGTACGAGGGGTCAAAATGTGTCTTGTAGAAATCCTAAATTATATAAAATGCAATAAAGGAAAATACATAAATAATCCTTCACGACAAAATTGAAAGGACTAGTTGAATTTCCGTGCAATCTAATCTTAAAATTGAGCAATAGAATGTTTTGCTCGCACAATAGCAGGGCCGTATAATGCTGTCGAGCAGTTCAAGGGCTGGCCGTGCAAAGATGGGCTCTAGTGCGAAGCAATTTCCAATTTAAAAATAATTAATTTCCCTATTATTTCTATAGTGTAAAGTTTTCATAGGGTTCAGGTAGTACATTAAAGTATTTGACTATTCTTAACTACTTTGAACATGAAACAACAGATATCGTTAGAGGTAAATCTAAATACACTGAATTCAGTAAACACAATTTACAACTCGCTCATCATGATTTGATGGATACTTTACAATGGGAACAAAATGTGCGCCAAAATTTTAATAACTATAAAAAAGATTTGGCATATGTCATGAGCATGAATACGGGCTACATTGACAACATAACGCTTAGAAATCCTTTTTCAAAAGAATTAACTTTTTTATGTACGACTTCAAATCTTAATGTGGATATTCAAAATAATTAAGTGTTAGGGTGAAAATTTATTTTATTAAATATCAAATGCGTAAAAATACGTTGTTCGAGAATCAATGAAAACGCATGAGAACTATTATTATATAGTTTACAACAGGCTACACCACTAATAACAAGAGTGAATAATGTATATTGCAGAGAGCAATAATTTCGTAGTACTATGCTAAGGTTCATAGTTATAGTGGTGTCATAAGAACAGTGTAATAGGAGTGTATGTTGAAAATCCGCTACTCAAATTATTTCATCATTTACCAATTAGTCCATCTAAAAAACATACTCAATACATGACGAAATCGCGATTTGCAACGTCGTCAAGACACTTCACAGAGTAGCTTTCGTAAAACGTAAAGGAAATAATTCCAACGCGAAGAAGAATCGTAAACGACATTATTAATTTATGTTGACTTCAATAGAGTATCTCAAACTAATGATATTGTATTCTTGCTCCATATTTTACAAACTAATAACTATTGTACCAAAATTTGTTCAACTAGAAGAATACAAATACGAATTAACTAGTAAAATAATTGAAAGTTGAATCAATCGAGAATTAATTTCTCCAATTCGCTTAAAAAATTGGGATTCAAGTGGTTCCTTTTTTCGATACCCTCACGCCTCATTTGATCACTGTGGCTTTGCGGTGATTTTACGGCAAATATAAAAGAAACAAAATTGAGGTAGAAACGATTTTTTTCGTTAAGGACGACTTAAAATGTATTTCAATATTTCTCCTTTTACTTTTATCAATGATTGGTGGCGTTTTAAACCATAGTTAATATCAAAACAAGAACGTTGAAACGGGTTAAGTAACTTGGAGATGTTAATTCATAAAACGTTCGCCCTACGCATGAACAGCAGCGGTCGCCTTGCATTCCCGCGCGCCAACCTTCGCGCGACTGCAAACAATTTTCCCTGACGGGTGGCATACCGCTCGGCGGATGGGGCGGCGGGCGGCCCCTACCACCCCCTCCCGGGGACCAGGGGGGCAGGCGCGTCGCCCTCCGCGCGCACACGCGTATTAAAAGCTGTGTACGCGCCCGAGATGGCACAGTCGCTTCGCGTCGCCATCTGCACCATGCGAGGGTGGACGGCAGCAGCGGCGGCGCTGCTGGTGCTGGCGGCGGCCACGAGCGAGGCGGCGGGGCGCGTGCTGGCGTCCGCCGGCCGACGCGGCCAAGAGCAGCCCGGGCCGCAGCCTCAAGAAGGCGCTGGCGGCCAGCGCGGAGAGTTCCCGAGCACCTGCGCGCACCTGGAGGACGGCGGCGCCAAGGTGGGCGAGAACGCGCTACTCTTCAAGTCGGAGCGCGAGCCGTCCGCTCGGTACGAACGCCAGCGACGCGTCGCCAAGGAGCGCCGCAAGAAGTACGCCATGCGGCCGAGCGGGCGGGCACGACGGCTACGGCCGCCCCCGCCCCGCCGCCACGACGGAGGCTACAGGACGCACAATCGCTCCCTCCGACGCCGCCCCCAGCCTACACGACCGCCGCCCAACCGCCAGCTACGCACCGTCCAAGCCGCTTTACGAAGCACCTCCACCCGACTACAATCCTCCGGCGGAAACCCAGCTTACCAGTCAACCCGCTACGGTACCCGTCATGCGTCCCTCCTTCCCGCCAGTTCGCCCGTCCGCGCCGCCGCCCCCGACTCCCGCCTCCACCCACCCCTGTTATCCTCAACGTCACGGCCTCAGTCGCCAACATAGCGTACAAGCGCCTTTCATCCCGTACCAACCGCCGGCTTACTCCCCTCGTGCCGGCTCCGCACGCCGTGTCCGCCATCTCTCCCTTTGCATCGAGATTCGCCCCAAGTTCCAGACCGGCATCGCCGTTCATCGTGTGGCGAGAGCCCGCGCCGGCGCCCCTGCCCGTGCCCACGCGTGGATCGGTCACCGCTAGCGTCAGCCACCGGTGGCGAGCAGGGCCTCTACCACCACGGCTCCGGCGCGTCGTCCTAATGACGTCCACGCGGGTTTACAGAACAGGGCCGCGCAGCCACCGACGAGCCCGGCCAACCGGGGCAGCACGGGCAGCCGGAGACAGCCGGGACATGCCCAGGACAGCGCAGGTTACCAGGGAACCTAGGCGGACAGACCTAGGACAGCCAGGTCATTCCGACAAACCAGGGCAACCAGTGACAGGCCAGGTCGATCCAGGACAACACAGGACAGTCAGGACGCCAGGACAGCCAGGCAATCCAGGAAGCCTAGGGCAGCCAGGAGCCAGGTCCAGCCGTCAGCCTGTCAGCCAGGGTCAGCATCAGCGCAGCATAGGTCAAGCTCTTGGTCAATCCTGGTCATCAGTCTCGGTGACATTCCTAATTGCCCTGCAATCGCGCGTGCAGCCTTGCCGCCAGGCCTCCGAGGCATGAGGGCCTTCCTGCGGCAGGCTCAGGCCTCAGCTGCGGCCCCGGCGCAGCCCGCGCGGGCGCCTGCTCACGGCCTTCGCAACCCAAGGCGGCAGACGGGCGTCGCGACGCGGGACCCTGCGCGCAGCGACGGGGAGGCGACCCGTGAGAAGAGCACTCGCCGGCTCAGGGCGTAACAACCTCTGCTGCCCCCGGTCACCCGCCCGCCACCGCCGAACCGACTCTTCACCGCTGGTCCGCGACGGCCCTCGCCGGCTACGGGCCCTTTCCGCCCGTACCGCAGCTGGCACCCCTCCCTCACATTATATTGCAGCAGCCTGCCGCCGGGTTAACTCGCACTCCGCTCACGGGCAATACCCGCCCAGCACTTCTCACCATATCGCTACGGCCTGCCCGCACTACTTATTCTCACCCCTGCTTTTTTAGGGTACGGCGCGCAGTCTAGTCGCGGCCGTCCTGTCTGGCCGTGAGAGCTGCAGGTGCGGCTGCTATCTCCCGCCCGCCCCCTCTGGCCGTTGCTGGGCAGCTGTATCGTCATAGGAGTTCTCTACCGGGCTACGGGCGCCGCGCGCGCCCGCCGCCCGGACGCCGTCTACCCGGCGGCGTAGCAGGCAGCGGGACGCGCCGCGCCAGAAGCACGACAAGAGGACGCACAAGAAGGAGGAGGGCAAAGGAGAAGCCAAAACCGAGCCAGCCTAAGAGCGAGGCGGTGCAGCGAGGACGCGCGCAGCAGGGCGCGCGAAAGCTCATGGGGGAAGAGCGAGGACGGGGGCCGCTGGCAAATCAAGCTGGCAGGTGCCGGACGGAGCCCGCAGCCCTACGCCCCGCGCCCGCGTCCACACGCCGCTCGCCACAGCCCGCCCCCGCGCCCCGCGCCCGCGCGCGCCGCGCGCGTCAACGGACGCGCCTTGCGCGGACGCTTCCGGCGCGGGGGCGCCTGAAGGAGGACGCGCGGCCGCGCTGCTGCGATGAGACCTTTCGAGAGCGCAGCTATTTATTTTCTAACAGAACATGATATAATTTTGTATTCATTTTTGTAAATATACTTTTTTATGAAACGTATTCTTGATTATCACATACCTTCCCCTTCCTAATTTCATCAAGTTACTAGTTGTTGGAGCCCTGATTCTTCGGGGTTCCAAGAGGAAAAATAAGTTTAAAATGTGTTGTTCATTAAATGAATAGAGAGCTCGCAATGTTGGGCTAAGTCAAAAGGTATTTCTTCTTCTTCTTCTTCTTCTTCTTCTTCTTCTTCTTCTATTTTTTCTTCATTTTTTTCTACTTTTTCTATTTCCTTTTTCCTTTTTATTCTTGATTAATAATTTTCTTCTTTCTTCTCCTTCCCCATCTACTTCATTCTGATCCTTTATTTCTTCTCTTCTATGCCTTGCCTTTCTTCAACTCGGTGTTCAGTATTAATGATGCAATATATTATTGCAACATGAGAGCGTGCAACACATAAAAGTCAAGTAAGTTTCCTAATAAAATAATTGACAGACGGCAGCGCTTCGCGGTTTGCGGCTAATATTAAAACCCATTTTATTTTATTCTATCTTAGTTTATTCATAAAGTGATAAAAAATTAAGTTAAGTACGTCTTCTTTAAAATTCTCAACTACTCTTAAATAAAGAGAAATATAATAATGTTATTCCAACTAATATCAAACACAATAGCACTTATATTCTTCGAATTTATTTAGATTTGTTGTTACCTATTGCTGAATAGATTGTCAACGCAGTTGCGATGTAAATTTTTCCTAGCATGAAAAACAGAAAATGGTTCGGTTGAACGGGAATACCAGTCAGCCTTCAGCTATATTTCAAAAACATTTGAAATCAATATGGAAGATAAATAATAAAGAACGAAATCCGAGGCCTGTATGAAAAAGATATATTGGGAAAATAATCTCTAGAACACATGAAATAAAATTTCATATGAACTAAAAGAAACGTTAGTTTATATTAAAAATATAGACAATATTTTCGGGAAAATCCTAGATTTTCAGTAATAAGTCATTATTCTTCGTTTATTTTTAGATGTACTATAAAGAAGATTACCCTAAAAGATCGATAGATTTTTCCTTGAGTGGCACTGCTGACATAGCTGTCTTGACTGGACGGCTGACTAAGCTTAAATAAATAACTGAAAGTTCTGTTAAAATTTGATGAATCTACTGTAAAAGGATAAGTAAGAATCTCAGTGAAATCATCTCTCATCAAATCTATCAAATATTTCAATGAAAACGTTGTGCAATGTTACGAATTTGCATTACCCCTAAATGAATGGGTGAAAACCAGAAAGTATAAGTGACATTTTATAAATTCAGAGAAATCTGTTTAAGTCAAATTCCTCTACTGTGCTTTGTTTCATCATTAAAACCATGGCATTTCAATTGTTCATTAAAACCACGAAAACACATTGCCAGTGAAATTTAGCCTAAAATAATCACGTTTTTTCTCAGAAATTATAAAATGTCACTTATACTATTCTGGTTTTCACCCACTCAAATAATCTATGAATTGATCGGGGTTTCAAATTGCGTCTGCAATAATCTGTGAATGGTGGGAAATAAACTGCAATAATCTATTAATTGATCGGAGGTCCTAAGTTCTAACGCCGACGGTGGCAGAATTTTCGACATTAGGTAGACAACTACGTCAAATCCATTCGCTATCTAGAGAAGAATTCGAAAGGACAGTTGCTCTGTTTCCTTTACTTTCTCCAATCAATAACAGACCAATGCCTGAGCACTAAAAAACGGAGGCCTAACAAACGGGCCACAGATCGCGCGCGATCTTTACTTTCTCTTCCTTGTCCTATCTTAACCTTTCACTTACACACACTTACCCTCACATGCACTACACTATCACACATGAGAGCCGACCGGGAGCTTAGAGCTTATCCCGGCTGGGGCGGTAACTCGCTGGTGGGAGATACCTGGTTGGGGGGGAAAACATCGCTAGCCAACGGTAGGTCGGCGCCGGATCTCACCATCCAGCGGGGCTGAAGATCTAAGCCACCTCCTGAGGAAATGCATACACTACACTTACGGGACCAATGACCTTAGCAGTAGACCAGCCCGAATCACTAATCAATCAATCTATGAAACCGATTCAAGTGAAAGGAGGTGAGCATAATTCTACATTTCACCTTTACAATTATTTTTACCTCTACGTATGTGTAGAAGTACTGTGAAAGACTTTAGAGAATGTATTTTATTGGGAAGGATATCATATAATTTAGTTTTCAAAACATTTACAGTCGAAAATATTTTGTGCAGTGTATAGAAGTAAAGGTGTAAATAAGGATTAGGACAAAGAAGAGAAGAAAAGTTCGCGCGAGGTCCGCGGCCATTTGTTAGGGTATTCCTCCGCCGATCGCCTGGCAATGATCGATGAAACTACCGCCAACTATTCGTCATTATCTTACTTTAGTATTGTGGTTTCTAAGTACACAGTTACCAAACAAGTAGAGAACGCACGGGTTGTTCTTTTGTATCTGGTTTGTGGAAGAAAATCGTACTTTGAATATAACTTACTAGAGTAACTGAATCGTTTATTTTAGAAATCAGTCAACCGTAAAATAGTAAATGAATAATGAAATATTTTTCTGAAAGGGTATATCTAATTTTTTCTTCAACAAAACTATTAAAAGAAAAAAACTACAAACATTAATGATACTACACAGGTTTTTCGTTTTCCCGGAACTAACAAACTTGGTGCTTGACTGGTTTCTGAAATAAACGATGGAATTATTCAAATGGAATAGTCATATTAACGTTTAACTAAATATATGTTGCAAATATAAAAGTTGCGAAATACTGTGGGTGTTATGCAAACATGCTACAACTGGAAGTTGTAGCCTTTCGAAAAATTGATTTAATTAGCGAGCTTTTATAGCAGTACTTATTTAGTTTTAGAATATTGCAGGTATGGCAAGTGCCTTACGAAACAAGTGGAAATGCACAACATTAAGAAACTTTTTATCCCGTTAAATTTGTTACTCATCAATCACTCAGATTTTAAAAAAAAGACTTTATATCTTTTAAAGATCTTCAATTTTCCGCAAATTTATGAAAGAATTGCAACAACAAAGTAATATGTCATTTATATTTTCTGCCTGCAAACATCAGCATAACGCAATCATCGCTTAGATGTGTTGTGGAAAACAAAGAAGTGTGGTCAGCAGACTAGAGAACAGCATTAAATACTTTTTACATTTTTATAGTTGGTCGCGTTTTGCATAACGAAATTCACTTGGATAAATTCCATTGAGGAAGAAATCTTTGGCTTTAATATTGATGGTCTATGGCAGATTTGAAAGTAAATTTGAACTACCTGAACCCTTGTGATTACTCCATAGAAAAGAAAGAATTGTAGAAGCCACAACGGAAAGAACAACATATGCACTAAACGGAAAACGGAAACTCCTTCATAGTATTGCTCCATGCAATTCAGAACATATTCCCTGAAACTAAAGAAATGAGGAAGGTTTACAAATTCAGGAATTTTAAAAACGCAATGCATTACGTATTATTGTAATCTTGTTCACTCTAAACGACGAAGTATCGAATGCTCTTAATAGACTTGCAGCAACTCCCATAACCAACAGCATTAACAAGTTACGCCAGGAAAAAACGAAGGCAGGTAAGTGTTTATTCTATTAACTTTAACATACTATTAACATTTAGTATTTATATCTTAAAGCCAGTTAATATTAGCAAGCGATGGAAAATCTGGGGCACAATGCCTTTCATTTAAATCAAAAATCACGCAATTTTGTTGAATAGAACTCTAGAAATTCTTTCTGTACGAAAACCCTTAGTATTTGAATTTTTTCGTTGATCTAAATGTAAAAGGTTTTAATGAAAATAGGGAATATACCATACTTAGAAATATACTTCCTTATATTCGAGCACACAATTCGAGTTCACAAATACGTGTATCTCTTCGCCACTTACACCAATATTAACCTTTTTTAGAACTACGCTAATAGATCTTAATTCTACCGTGTGTACGGGGTTACAGCATACAAGAACCACAAAAACATATTTTACAACTGAAAATTAGAGATCATATTGAAGAAGTGATTCTAATAATTTTCCTCCCCATACTTTAGAAAGGGGACTCCTTAAACAAAAAATAATAAATACAATGAGGGTTTGGAAGATTTTTTTACAGGGCTGGCAAAGATATTGTAATTGGAACAATTTTAATCTCAAACTTAAAAGGATAAAGGAATAATCAAATTTTCATTTAAGAGAAAAAAAGGTTAGCTACGAATCATGTAGGTAATTATGGTGTCAAGAAAGAGACCGGCTTGTTGACACACGGCTTGTTGTTTTCAGCTTCAATATTTTTTCACTGCATTAATTTATTGTTCAGATTTTTATGGATATCACACTTTACAGTTTATCGTATTGTTATTATAGAGAAAGTTAAGCAATAATTCAAAACATCGATGCCAAAATTTCGAACGATAAATCGATGCGAAAATTTCGCTTGCACGTTTTGACGGTCCATGATGACGAATTGTTTTTCACAAAATGTTTGTCCATCCTTCTAATGATCTATACTAGCTTTTAAACCGTATCGAGGATTGTTTGTCAAAGGGAATATTTTTGATCGATCTGGCTGATGTCACGAGCCCACTAATTTGAAAAGGATATTCTATTTTTGCGGTTTACTTAGCCCCTTAGTCATTTTCTAACTTTTCTCTAAACAAGCTTCATCTTTTTCCTTATAGCTTTCGCTCTAATAAAGAAACGTTTACTTACTAATAATGCAGATGTTCAATTTGTGTAAATGTATGGTGACTTTTTGAGCATTGAAAAACGGGATATTTTCTTATGTTTGTAAATAATATATCATTTCCCGCTTTTGTAATATGAGCGAATAAAACTAAAGTTTCATATAGTCTTAATTCTATAATTGATATATTTCTCCAACAACCTGTTCTTATCCTGCCACTGGTTTTGTGTTCTTTTCTTGGGTGTACTAACACTTTCTGCACTATCTTCAGTAAAACTGAACGCCCTTCTTTAGAAGAAAAGCTCATCGTTCGCGCTTCTTGGGGCGCGGGGCTGTTTCACACAGCAAGTCTCCTGCGAGTATGGACCGCTTAGCGCAGCGCAGCGCGGCGCGGCGCGGCGCGGCGCGGCGCGGCGTTGCAAGGCGCGTTGCAAAAAGCCGTTTATTTGCTGACCTATCTCATCCGCCGCCGGCGGCCAGCACGTTTCGAAGGCGAGCGCCCGTTGCGACAACCTCGAGGAAATGTAGTCGCGCTTTCTCAGCGAAGAAACGAGGTAATGACGACAGGCGTTATTGTGCTGTTGGCTGGTCCGCGACCTGAATTCTCTTCATTGTTTCGTCAATGAAAGCTATACATCGACAGTAATTTAACTAATGTTTTGATTTAGTTCTTACAATATAAGTGTGAATCTAAACTATTTGTTTGAGAATTCTATAAACTTCATTTAATCAAAATATTAGAGACGAATTGTCAGTTTCTGAAAAAAAAAAATGACGTCGTGTCAAAATATATAGCAATACATCCAGTAAAAGAGGAAACAAATTACGCTCCACATGTTTTTATTTTTCGAAATATACTTTGTCTTACGGGTATGAATAACATGATCTGTAAGCCCGTCAACGTTCTGATTGGTTTTTTTAAATGATTTCGAAATGTCTTCCTATTGCAAGTGTCGATACAAACGCTCACACGGATGTGAGTTTAACATACATTACATGATCAATCATAGTAACTTCGTTTTCTTTATTACGACGAACTCGTGGCCGGAGATGTTGACTCTAAATACTTCAACAGCATCTGTTATTTTATTATCAGTTGTGTGTCGTTCAATATTTTCCCTAATATTTTCCGATCCATTTTCTTACAAGAAAAATCATACAAAGAAGAAATAAAATTTATTGGGGTAGTGTACTCATCCGCCATATTTAGCGACAACTCATTTGTTTCGATTGTTTTAACGGACGCCGGCAAACTTTTCATTCCTCCGATTACTAGTGTTAAGTTGATGACAGTCCGTACACGTAAGTACAGTATTCGGAAAACATATAAAATTGATCTAAAATTTTAAATGTTTAGTACAATCTTGTGAATATGAAAAAGACAATATTTATTTCAATAACGATAATAATGCGATTCTTATCATTTGTATTTTATATAAAGCCGGTTTAATATGTTAAGGGCTCTGAACGTAACCAAATTATGAGGCTCACTGATACTAATAAGATCGGAATGCTGAACATATGTGTTGAAAACTAAAATTTCAAAAATACTATGATTTTCGCATTTAAAAAATTGTTAACACATTTTGTATATTTATAAATAAAAATATAATTAAAAAGCTATTAGAAACCCCTATTACGCGAGCGTTCTAGGAACAAGCACATGATTTAATCAACCACAGATTCTACAACTCTAAAAGACAAATACAAATTATTTTACAGAACTACGCATAACTGCAACAGATCCCTATTGAAACCAATAATTCATTTTTTACGACTGGTTGAAAAGTTGCGTTTTGAAACCAGACCCCTCAATTCCCCGATTCTCGCAATGTTAGAACAATAATTTTGCATTTATTGCAGTAGCATTGACATTTGATGCATTCGGAGATAACGCTCTGACGTTGCCTGCATCCATTTGTCATTCCTATCAGTGCTGCGAAAGGAAACAATCTGAATATGTTTTACGCACATAATTCGGTGTCGTAATCAATGTCATCATCGTCAAGCAATGTCAGATAGCCTCAGTATTTTTCTGAATGTTTTGAGATCTGCAATAATGCAAAGCCAACAGTAAGATAGATAAGCACATAATAATAATAATAATAATAATAATAATAATAATAATAATAATAATAATAAATTTGAGGAAATAAAAGTAGCATACAATAGTAGGAAATACTTTATGTCATAGAATATTAAAGTAGGAAATATATGATGAGTATATATGTTCCTAAGAAATACCTGCTACTCCCGCGTGCACGATGCATAGGTAAATGGAGAGGAAAAGGAATTTTAATATATTGAGCTATTATTTTTAGTTTTACTAAAATAAAATGTTTTTTATATCATAGTGCGCTAAAACCGACCATGAATATGCTCTCGTAAAAAGAAACAACTACACCATCAACAATAAGACATAAGAGAAGATACCTCAGGATGGGAATCACGTATCAAGAAAGAATTTTGGCAAATTTAATTCATTTCCAAGTTGTTCAGTTACCCAATCATTAGGATGGGTTCAATCGTTGTGGGGCAATAATATATTCAGAATTTAAACTAAAAGAAACCTCTATTTTTTGTCGGAGTTGCACAAAACTGCATTACTCTTTTTGTTTATCTGTTCAACAGTTTTTGTATGTATACAGGGAGTCCCACCAAGTATCAGCCACTACCATACCTTCTAAATGATTCCCGATATCGAAATTTAGTTTTCGCTCAACAATGTGAAATTATGGGGAAAGTATGTGCCGTAGAGAAATTTTTAGTTTCCGAGAAATTTAATCATCTTTAAGTTTTTAAATGAAACCTTGTATTTATCTCACTAGCAATACATAGATCATAAATAGACGAATGCAATGATGTAACATATGTTAATATTTTGATAGTATTTTTAGTATAAAAGTATACTTTCTGAATGTGATTGTAAATTAAATATACAAGATTTCGTGTAGCAACCCTTGCAACTGTCTCCTTTGGGGAAGGTTGCCTTCGCGGCGAAGGGACCTTTACGTGGAAGGGGGAAGCTGCGAAGGTCATGTCCGCGGTAAGCGACAGTTGCGACAGCAGCTACAGGAAAAGTTGCAAGTTTAATTTAAACTCTCAGGTCAGAAAATATAATTTTATGCACAAAATACTATCAAAATATTAACATACGTTTCATCATTGCATTCCTATTTTTATGATCTGTCTATTGTTAGTAAGAAATATATATCGTTCCATTTAAAAAATCAAAGACGATTAAATTTGTCGAAAACTAAAAATATTTCAAACAATATCTCTACACCATATCACTTGCCCCATGATTCCGCATTATTGACCGAAAACTGTATGCCGATATCGGGAACATTCAGAAGTTATGAGGGTGGCCCATAGTTGGTGGGACTTTCTGCATGCAAGCAATATATACGTATGTACTTCAGTAATTCGTATTTTCATTCCGTTTGATAGAAGACATATCATGTATCAGCATTATTTGTAATTGTCTAAATATGTTGGAAACATTTCAAACGTTGTCCGAAATTTGTCACAGTAATTCGTTTGTCTCAGTGGTAGTATCGTTTATTCCAGATCTCCAGGCAGCAGGATCAAATCCGGAGCTTGGGCGCATTTTTATCCGTTATTTTTTGTCAAATTAACTGTATTCCAGTACTTTCTCTATAGTGCAAAAATATATTATTATTATTATTATTATTTTGATTTTAAAACAAAATAACCCTGAAAACAGCTCTTTATCTATGAATATTTTTTCTCGAAATTATGTATTTTTTAATTTTAATAAAGTAAATTTAACCTTCACAGTTCGATTTAGTGAACGTAGTTTCGACAATAAACGTTAGATAGCGCTGTTGGCAACAAGGGATGTCCATCATCATCAATCTCTCGGGCCAAGGCACTTTTGACGCAAACTTAATGTTTCCGAGTGTACAATTTTTTGAGAAAACGAGTAGTTTTTGCGTAAATTCTGCTTGAAATTAATGATATATATATATATATATATATATACACACACACACACATGTTTGACACCAACTA
This sequence comes from Gryllus bimaculatus, assembly GCA_017312745.1. Taxonomy (NCBI): domain Eukaryota; kingdom Metazoa; phylum Arthropoda; class Insecta; order Orthoptera; family Gryllidae; genus Gryllus; species Gryllus bimaculatus. Next base: position 1,668,262 of record BOPP01000065.1, on the reverse strand, counting down.
CGAGCCACGAGAAAAATTGATTGAATGATATGAAAAATAAATAAATTTTTATTATAATTTACTATAGAATTTGCCAATATTAATTCTATTTTTACATTCTCACTTTTTCCTTTTTACTCAATTTGTATTCTCAGAGCATTGATGTATTTCTTTTTAAGAATTCTGCACAGCTTAATAGAAATATCGCAACAATGCTTCGATATTTCAGATGCTAATAGCTGCCGAAGGTCGCGATGTCGGCGGTGATAAGATGCAGTTGTTTTATTAAGTCCAGCTGGTAGTGGTGTAACTCCTAGACCGAGAGCCAGTACTTCCGTTTGCGATGAATTTTAAAGAAGGTTTTTTTTAAATTTCTCCTCAGAATGCCCGGTGAGGTATGTTACATATCACACGAGTATAATACCACCTGATCTCTAAAACAATTACTGAGTACTGAATAAAAGAAAAACGATGAAACGTTATCGTATCTGTTATGACGAAAGGCATCTCAGGAATGAGCAGCCACAGTTTTCGTAATTCTTTTGATGTTAATTGCATATATTCTAATTACTGTATTGATATTATCAGCCAAGCGAATGCACATAGTTTTGACAACGCAGCGCTGTTGCTAGCTTCTTAGTTCAATTAAACGTTTTCTAATAATAGCTGAGGAGCTAGTAGCGCAGAAAAAGCATTATTCTATATTACGTAACTGTTTCTAATAACGCAAAAAAGTATGTGTTGAAGCATTACTAGTCCCTACCCTATGAGTTAAATACAATTCGATATGAATGAGGCCTCGATTAGCCACCAACAACGCTAAGTACAGATAATGTAGTGACGACAATCGCAGCGTCTTGGAGGAAGTCAGAAAGCCGCAGCCATGTTGGTGGCAAGAACCCCTCCGTTGCTTTTCCGCCTCCGTTTAACGTTGTGTTGGACGCAATGGCTGACCTTTCAATCATATCGGACAGCGGATATAGATAACGTCCTTGGAATACTATCTTTTTATTTTCAAAACATGTTTAAATGTATCAAAGTGTGTCATGACGTCGAGGTTTTATCTTTTCGTATTCTAATTTCTGCGTTCATTTTCTGGCTGCAATTTAATCGTAGCACACACTTGTTGAATATTTTTAAGCCTCATATTTTAGGGTTAACTGTAATAAATTAAAACAATTTGTTTTCTTCCGAAAATCTGACTAATATTTCAGTTCAAAATAGTTTTTAATGTCCAAATATGTATATGAATTAATCATGCTATAGGATATTTGTTAGGAATTTTAAATAAAATAACTAATTTCTCAAACATTCATGTATCTCCTGGATCGTGTTTGTATTTACTCCTGTTCCTCTGGGGATAATGTGAACAAGAATCTACTTTAGTCATTTACTGACATTCTTAAATAAGGGGCACAAATAAAGTGCATATGTCCAAAACAAAAAAAAACATGAGATTTCAATGGTGGCGCACATGGATTGCAAATATTTAAAATAATTAAAGATGTTGTCATTGCCAAATGTTTTTTTTTAATTCAATAGCAGCTTTCGATGGCTTAGCAGCATCATCAGTTGTCTGCTAGATGGAAGCCACAAAACGACTACCTAGTAGTAGTCGACTACCTACTAGTAGTAGTAGTAAAAATGCCAAAGATATCTTACCACAACACCTATATATGCAAATATTTTATTTATGAGGAATACTTATTTATTCAGTTACAGTATTTATTATGATAAACGCAAAATATAAACTCATAAAAATTGTTAATATTTCTGATAATTTATAAATACTGTATGTATATGAAGAATACGTTGCTGTCGTTCATTCCTATTAGAATTATAATGACTTCAAAAAAACAATTCTGATATTAAAGTAAAAACCTTAAACCCTTAAATACAAATACGTAACAAATATCACTAGTCCCAACCATTTTCAGCTAAAGGCAATCTTTACAGTCTTCGTATCTGTGGAAAACAGAAACATTTGCGGTCGGGAGATCGAAATTTAAGTTTAATTTAATTAAGTTGAATTAGCCATGTAAATTAATACCATTTGCCCTGGATGCTCACAGTTTGCCAATTCTCAAGAATTGCTTTCAAAAATTAATTGGTGCACTTGTAAGCGCGTTGGTCCCGGTTCTTTCATAATGCCTTCTTCCTGTAAGTGCAAACCAAATAAAGAACGCAATTTCTCACAAAAACTCTCATAAGATAACACTTAACATCGAGGCATAACAAAAGTTATTTTTCACAGCTGAACTTTAGATTTCAATTTTCCTGACCACTCTTGACCGCTGATATTGCGTAGGATGAAAGGAAAAATGCAAGACACAAAACAAGAGATAAGCTAAAGAACCCTGGGTATCAGTTGGAGATTATTTGTAAACGAGGAAACCTCCTGGATGACCTCATTTACCTGCCAGTCGGACAAGCGATAAAATTGCACTTAGAGCAGTGACCGATGGTTCAAGCAGCAAACGATAAAACGTTTTATAAACTAACTGTAATGCTAAGATAAACATCAAGAAAACATCGATATCAATATTTATCCTTGGAGAGGGGAATTAATATTATATTATTTCCGATTTTCTGTACTCCCTGAACTAGTCTGTTACGTTTAAACCGAGATTCAGTACTGCTTCACTCAAATGGCAATAGTTACTGAAGGAATTAAAAATTGAATAAAACTAAATGATGATGAAATATTAGAGTGAAGATAGAAAATTTAAGAAATGTTAAATTCACCGTCAGGGTGAAATTAAATAATTCATAACAATGTTAAAGGTGATTTTAATGATCATGACATTATTCAACGCACTTTTCATACTTTCTGGTTATGAATTAAGCGTTCATAATGTAAATGTGTTTTTCAAAATGGGATCATTTGTTGCATAGGAGGGTAAGGTACTTTGAAGATGCAGTATTAAGCATATCAATGATCGGATATTATTACTTATCTGGAGTGAAAATAGACATTCAAAATATTATTTTTTCAAATAGATACACGGTTACATGAATTAGTACATCAGTAGGTTTCCGACATAATGAATACTAGAGTACGATAATACGTGTAAGGAATTTACCATGAAATTTAAAATGAAAGATCGGGGGTGGGAACATAAATCAATTCAATACGAAAATGTACAATGAAAACACTGTAAAGTAAACCAGCACATTATTTTTATTCAGAAACATCTAATCCGGTAGATTTCATTTCACTAAGATCATAATATATCAACAGTGCACGACAGATAAAAAAATTATTACATTTGTTTAGTTAAAAATGTTCATGAGTTATGTACAAATCTGAATTTCTCATATACATTTCGACTAATTACGAATCGCATTGCGAAAAAGGAGAAACAAATGTAGGAAGAAAGGTTAATCTATTGATTCATGTAATATGAAATTACAGTTTCAAATAATGGTTATGAATTCAGCAAGTTGCATGCAAAGAAAAAATCATATGCGCCATGTATTGAAAGTTCTTGTAAGACCTGATAATGCAAAAAATCGGTTAAATATATTTATTAAAAATATTGATAACTGCCGAAATGAAATCCTAGACAACTGTATAAATCGACGCAAAATTACTTATTTCCTCATCCAGTTAGAATTCTGTTTTTCGATTTTGATTTCTAAGGAAGACGTCAGATGCGTGCATGTGACGGGCCTCGCAATCGTTGCTTCGAGGAGTGAGGTAACTCCAGAGTGCCAACTCCAGAATTCTGCCAGACAGGCGGAATCCTTTTCTGATCGACAAAGGCGCGAGCGAAGGGTCAGTCGTATAAATGCGCGAGGAGCGGTCTGCGGCGCCGTCCCAGCAGGATCGCCCGCGACAGCAGCCATGGCGGTGAACAGCGCGGGCGACTGCTGCCGCCTCCTGCGTGCCTCGTCCTGCAGGTCAGTGCTCCGCGGCCGGCCCCGGCCTGCGCGCGGCCCGCCCCCGCGTCCACCGTTCCTCGAAACCGCCTTTCTGTGTACGCAAGGCGCGTGCGGACGACCCAGCGACGCGTGGAGGTCCAGCCGGAGACCTCGCAGCCGCGGAGCCCCAGAGACAGCCTCCCGACTGAGAGCCGCAGTACCAAACTACTAACTCGCCACCGTCTCCGCCCCCCCGCCCCCGCCTCCACCCCCGCCCCCGCCGCCGCCTCCGCCTCACTCGTACCCGGCGCCAGGCCACGTACTCGGCAGCGAGCGCCTACTCGCACTCGCCCGCCCCGGCTTACTTGCCCCCGCCCGCGCCGCCCTACCACCCACCCGCCGCCCCCCGCCTACCCCCCGCCTCCCGCGCCCGAACCTAGCCCGACCCCTCCCCCTCCCCCGCCCGCCCGCCGCCTCACTCGTACTCGCTCCGTACCCTGCAGTACCCGGCGCATCCGGCCTACCCGGCCCCTGTTCGTGTTACGCGGCCCCCTGCCCCCCGTACCCGGCGCCTGCTTTCGTACCCGGCCGCCCTTCGTACGCGCCGTCCGCAGCCGCGTACTCGGCTGTGGCGCCCGCGGCTGCCAGCCAGTCCCCACGCGCCCCCCTACCACCCCGCCCGGCGGCGCCCCCTCACCCGCTACGCCGCCCCGCCCGCCAAGCCCCGCCGGCCTCCTACCGCGCACCTTCCTCATCGCCATAAGCACGACGACCACCCTACGGAGGGGGCTACGGCGCCGATGGCGGCTACGCGCAGCTGGCGGCTACGGGGTGGTGCTACGACCACGGGCAGGAAGCAATATCCCCTTCATCCCCTTGAAACTCGGACTGTGCTTCCACAAGGCGTTCCCCAAGTTGACACGACAAATATTGAGGTAAGTTGCGCGCGGTGTATAATACGATAATGATAGATGACTGGTTTTGTCAATTTATAAGAAATCATCGGCCAAAAATCCTGTAAGTGTAGTTACTGTTGGATAGGAATTTCTCTCTAGACCTGAATCAAACCTTTTTAGATGAAAAGATTAATTTGCCGAATATACAATGCTGTTGCGCCAACTGGAAAATAATCCGTCCTATACCTTAAAACCAGATTTTCGTAACTCTTAAACAAACATAAGAATGGGGCAGGCGAGTTTTGAGGGGCATATGAGCTTTGGGGGACAGTGCTGTATGTAGGTGAGATAAAGGGCAAGGAACAGCCCAGGAGGAACGAATAACAGGTGGAAGACGAGTAACATTCTACTAAATGAGACATTTTTGAACCGTCTATTACATTTTTTGGAGATTTACCTTATTGGGGGACCCTTATTTACGTAGCGTCGGTTGTCAGATACGAAGAGTAAATTAAAATCTCTGTAAAATGAAATCAAACGAAATTGATAGAGAAATAATAATCCATGATATAACTTAGTGACAATACATTTTCTGTGTATTTTAAACTCAACGCTTAGCAATATTAGGATGCTGGGTGCTGGCTCACGCACTATCTTTTCAAATACACTGTCAAAAATAACTTGTTGCTGATTACAAATTAATCACGTAGATATAAATCTTATGGAATTATTTTGTAATTTAATTATCGTATAATATTGTCAACTTGCGGAAAATAAAACCGACATTAATTAAGTTTGCCTAAAAGATGAAATATATTTTGATGAAAGGCTAGAAAAATAAATGGTTCTATCTGAATGTTGCAAGTCTTAGACTTCGATCCACCTGGTCCTTTCCAACCCTTCAATTCTACCAACGTGTTAGTTTCTCTGAAAATCTATCTTCTGTATGCGCACGATTTGTTGAGCTCACCTTTTGCTTAGCAGCGGTAGGAGTAGGGCCGCGGGTGTTTCTATTTTGCGCGCAATACAAACAAATTAAACCTGAAGTTCGTTTACCGATACAAATACGTTTTCTATTGCTTGGGAGCGAAAATGTCTAGGATTTCAAATGTTGCTAATATCGCATCATTTAATAATAATAATAATAATAATAATAATAATAATAATAATAATAAGTTTATTATTTTTATTCATCTTTCAACTATTTACAGTTAAAATGTTGGGAAGAAATTGTGTAGCTCAAGAAATCGTACGCAGATAATACTGCTTTCCCACATGTCACATACAGTTTTTACTATTCTTTGATTACGTAAATGAAATCAAAATAGTTTCTATGGAAGTGTCTTTTCTGTTCCAGCAGCCTCCTCTCGTCACGGCAGCGCGAGCGCGGGGCGAGACAGGAAGCGGCGTCTCGTGTTGCGCGCGCCGCGGCCGCCCCGCCCCCGCCCTCGCCCTCGCGGCCCGGCTCTTCCGTCCAACCGGCGCGGCCTCGCGCCACTTCATTTATTTATTTCATTAGATTTTTTTAAGTACGATCGTATGAATGTGAATGGATGTAATAGTATTTATTTCAGTGACAATAAATCGTTTTTGCTATTTCTGAGTTTCTTTACCCTCGTTTCAACTTTTAGATGACGATAAAAGTAGCCTACTTGCCTCCGCAATATTTGAATAATTAAATGTAACCGTGTTTATGCCATTCTACCTCTCCCAATAATAATTCTCTCACAAAGAATACCTCTGAGGAATTAAAATTCGATGATGTGTTGTTTAAACTTACCACTTTTGCCACTTGGTCGAAGCAAGATCGGCTCCATAAAATATTTAAAGAAAAATAAATTTTCACATTTAAAGGAAATTAATTTTTCAGGTAATACTAAAAGTCAATACAATTATTTTGGTTATTACATATTCTACAGTATCAAAATACGTATATAAATTATTCATTTTAAAAACAAAAAAAAACTTATATTAGAAATAAATATGAATAAATGTGCGAACTTGACATGTTACATGAACCTCGTTTTTTTAATTTATAAATTAGTGGAACGAGTAAAACATTTCTGTCATTTAAATTTCTTGCCCTTACTTCGTAAGGAGAGAAAGTATTGTAATGGTGCGCCGGAAAATGGCGAATTTGCGACAGAAAACTCTTATTTCCGGGCCTTGTAACAAAAGAGTGTGCAAATATTGTTTCTGTAGTAAATTACTTCCTCGAACACGTGGTGAAGCCAGAATCCATGTTTCATGGGTCATTGATACCGAAAAGTCGATTGACGGGAAACGTCTGTTTGACCGTCAGACGGTGATCAACGCTAGCGCTTAACCGCTTCCCCTCATTTCCTTCAAAATTGATATTCCCGGATCGATGTAAAGAAACTCGATGCTCTGCCAGTAAATTTTCAGAGGTACTTTACGTGAAGCTTCAATTACATTTTTTTTAAATATCCAAAAAATGGCTGCACACTTTTTTTATTAACTTTCCTCTTGAATAGCGTAGAAAATGCTTACTAGAATGGCGAATCGGTTGGAGAGATTGTCTTAGAAATGATATTAAGATGAAGATCATGGTCCACAAGCAAATTCTGAATACTTTAATCACAGATATTTTTGCTCTTATATTAACAATTCATGACGAAAAATGATTCAAGTGACTGCAAACGCCTGGTCCTACTAGGCTGAGCCCTGTGACGAACAGCGAGAGTTTCCCTTGTACCCCGAGCGGTTCGCGAGTCAGATGTCAACGGCGCTGGTCCTTCGCAGATGTGGGGCGAGGGGCGAGGGAGGGGCTTCGGAGGGCGGGGCTTTCGGGGGTGAGCAAAGCGAGGTTCGTAGGGACTTCGGAAATTCATAGAGATGCGCGGGCTGGGTGTCGGACTGCACTGGGTTGGTGGGGGGGTCCCTGGTCTGGCCCTGGTCCGAGTAGTCACATGAATTTCAAGGTAGTTCCAGTTCGGACACTATAAATATAACCTTAAGTACAAAGGTGCGTGGCCAATAGTCACGTGGCCAATAGTTTGCGCGCGGCGTATACGGTATTCCATTTCCTTTGCTTGGTATGAGGCGAACTAAAATATACCTAGAAACATTAAAAAAACCAAGTTGATTGCAATAAATGTATTTCATGTCGACGATTTTTTAAATCAAAATAAATCCCCCCAAAAATGATAAACTTTTGTCATTTTTTTCCAATTTGACATTTCTTAACAGTTGTTCCGTGTGTGTGGTGGTCTATAAAATGTTGCTTTTCAGGGACTGTTATCTATTTTCCATTAATAATAATAATAATTATTATCATCATCATCATCATCAAAGATGATGTCTGCTGTTTGCGTCTTAATGCACGATTAATAGTTTTTTTATAATACATTAGGACGTTTTCCTCAGATCACTTTCAATATCATGTACTGTTGTATGTATTCCCTCCTAATATTTGTGGTCGGGATATTGGGATACTTTTCGATTCCCTAACAGAGGGATCATCGTTGATCTGAACTTCCTCTACAGGAAGAGCTTGAATTCAGTACAAGTTGTAGTGACCCTATGTAAAATTACAAAAAAGGTTACATTATATTTGGAAGAAATACAGTGGGTATATCAACTCAAAGTAACCTATTTTGTTTCTAAAATAGTGTAGCTAATGCTTGTTATACTTTTTATTACGAAAATGAACAAATGATATAACACATCCTTATTGGAATTCCAGCAAAGAGAAGCTGAAAAATTGCAGTGTGGAGAATTTCGTACGACTCGCGACTATTTAAGAGATAAATTGTTAGCTTGAAATAAAAACTAGTGGTACAGAATGGCGCCAGTGGTACTACAGACTTTCCCGTATTAGTTTTCTATTTTCTTTCGTCTCGGGTAGCTAGACGCCACGTACTCTTGCCAGCTGCCATCTATCAGCACCCAAGTATATTTTTTTGTAATTTTCTTAATTTTTTGCTTTCCTAATAGTAGAACAGAAATATTGTTTTAAGAATAGTAAAGAACAATAAAACTATGTCCGAAATGGCAATTTCCAGAAAAGTAGCTTATGATTTTATAATTATATCTCATAATGAATATAGCTAATTCTTCTTTCCAGATTTTATCAATAGTTAAGTGCAAATGAATGCAGTTGAATATTCTTTCCAATAGATTATGATAACAGATTCCGCAATTAATAAATCAATATGTGGCAGAAACAAACTAGTGAAGTTTAAATTCTTGAGAAAAAGAAAAATGATAACGAAAAACTATTTTTTTTCTTTTGTTCATTTATTTTCTAATTTATTAACGCTTGTTATGACAACCCACTTATTGTGACAATCTTATCGTTTTCTTCATGGCTTAATAGAAATGGACGAATACGTGGTACTTATGAGGTCACTGAACTTATATAAATTAGGTAAAATTGATTGTTTGAAGAAGCGAAGGAATGAACTAAAATAAAGAGGGAGTAGTTTTCTGCCTTTTGCCGCTTTGGAAAGAGACATTTGCAGAGGTTACTTAACATCGAGTTCTGTAAAGCGGCAGCAGGTGAAACGATTCTGCGGTCATTTGGTGTACGACATTCTCTTCGTTCCGCTGTGAGCCATCGCACTTCGAACCAGGAGGCAAATCCCACAGCCAGAGCTTCAGCGAACAGCGGCGGACGGACGAAGCCTCCCCCGCAGCATTTAACTCCGCCACATGTCGGCCATCTGCTTCGGTTTATTCCCAGAATGAATCAGCGCGATTCCGAGCTATTTCGGAGAACAACAACGGCAGTCCTGTGCACGAGCCGCGGCACACACAATGCGTTTTCGTTTATTCGGCCACGAGCGGCGCGCTGGCTGCTTGCGCGTTGTATTCCCCGCCGCCACGCACCGGGCATTCCACTGCAGCTGAGGCGGGGGCGTGCCCTCGAGATGCGACTTTCGCAAGAGCGCTGCAGTGGCGCTGGGCTTCCGGGGCGGTGTTTGGTCAACACGCGGCGCGCCACCGCCGAGCAAGGAATAAAACGGGCGTGGGCGCGCCGGAGTGCGAGAGAATGTGCAGGGTCGGCGCGGTGTGGCTGGCGCTGGTGGCGAGCTGCTGGTGCCGCGGGACGGACGCGCTTCCGCGCCCGCAGGACGCGCTCTGGCGTCGCCCGGTGTGCGTCGAGGAGCAGGCCCAATGCGCCGCCGAGGACGCGCCCGCACCGCTCATGCTGCTGCTGCAGCAGGGTACGCACCGGGGACTGGTGGCTCAGGGCATCAACTGCCTCTGACCGAGAGGTTCTAGGTTCGACTCCCCACGGTGGCAAAGTTTTCGACGCTAGCTTGTCAGATAGGTCGAATTCGGTCGCTGTCTGGAGGAGAACCGGCTGCTCCGATCGGTAGTTTTCCGTGGCTTCTCCGATCAATACTTGACGAATGCCGCAGAGGTTTCCTAACAAACGGGCCACGGACCGCATGCGATCTTTCCTTCCTCTTCGTTGTCCTACATGCACTACACGACCATGCATGCCGGGAGACCAGTCGAGAGCTTTGGGCTTATCGCGGCTGGGGCGGTGCCCTGCTGGCGGGAGATACCTGGTTAGGGGAAAACCCCTCTAGCCGACAGTAGGTCGGCGCCGGATCTCGCCATTCAGCGGGGGAAGCCACCCCCGAGGAAAAAACATATACTAAATTTCCGAAATTAATGACCTTAGTAGCTGACGCGCCTGGAATTACTAACAACCAACCATCGATAAAGAGGGTCACTGGTTCTGTCACAACTTCATCTACCGCTGCAGCGTCTCTCATCGGAAGGTCGTGGGTTTGGGTCCCGACGGTGGCGGTTTTCTACGGTCGGATTCAGCCGCTTCCTGATCCAAACCCTCAAAATAACTAATCATTTGCATGACATTGAAGCTTATTCAAACTTTGTAATTCTCTATTTTAGAGAAGAAATATGGTATCTCTCCCTGACTTAAAAAAGTAATTGCGTTACCCGCACATTCATTTTAAAGACATACATTGCAATCACATAATTGATACATTTATTACACAAAAATAGATGTAGGCATTTAAGAACATTTTGGCCAGGTTTCAGTATCGTGTTGATCATTAAGATGTGGAACGAAAATAATTATGATCCATTCAATTAGTCAAGTTCATCCTAAATGCACGTGAGCAGAGCTTTAACTGAGTGCGAATTGACAGGAAATGGGGAGTTCCTTCCCATCTAGATAATGCCCTCTGCTGTAAAAGTATTCGTTTTTCCCTGTTAGAAGAAAATTATCATAACCCACTTCTTTCCGTTTCATTTATGATTTACAAATGCATTAGTCAAAGAATCATAGTCAAGAAACCAAGCCTAGTTTCAATGAAACTCTCAGTGGCCACATGTGTGTATAATATAGCAAAAGTAATGTATTTATAAAAACGCGGAATCCATCACTTTTGTTCATATAATCAATAAATGGATTATTGGAGTTTAGTGGCAGAACACCGAGAACAGTAACCGAGAGCCCTTTTTTTATAAAGGTTGTATCAACTCCTAGGGCATTAGCGAACACTATTGCGCGAAGCGGTATGGTAACTGTGACGATGACACGATATGGTCATGATAGGGGGTGAAAGGACGAACACAACACATAAGACGGGAGTCGAACCCGTGAGCCTTGTGGAGAGAGATCGCTGCGGCACTAACGCTTCAGCGATCTCCGCCATCCGGACCGGAGAGGGCTTGCGTCGTTTACAGCACATTCCAGATGGATTGGTCGGGACTCGAACCCATGCACCAGGTGCAGAAGTCGTGTGAGCTAGCCATTACGCATCACGCTTTCTCCCCCTCCCTTCACTGGGCATGCAATCTCTAATATCACTTGTTTGTTTCTCATTTCTGAACTCCCGCCCCAGAAGAAGCACTCCCAATCGCACCGGCTTCCAACTCAGGTTTCCTCTCTCCCGTTACACTGAAGAGACGGTAATTTACTTAATGAATCGGGTACATTGGGCTTTTGCAGCGGAGTAAGGGCCTAACTTAAATATACTACTTACGCCTAAAATTTAAAAAAAATACTATATACAGTGCCACTTTGGGCGATGCTTAGTTTAAACAATTATTTTTTTAAATATTTTCTTTAGTTGAAAGTTGTTTAAAATGATCTTCACTTGTCTTATTTTTCTTTCATAATTCAGACTCGTTGGTCATTATTATTGCCAGGCTTGCAACGTGCGTGTGTGGTGTGCGGCAAGGTGAGGGCGCCGAGGGCGCCAACCGCGGTCCCCGCCGCTGCGCGGCGGCGAGCGGGCGGCGGCGCGCCACAAGCCCTTCATGCGGCGCTCGCTGGGCGCGGGCCGGCGGCGGGGGCGGGGGCGGGGGGGGCGGGCGCGGGCGCGGCGCGTGGCCGCCAAGGCCTGCGTGCACGCTCCATGCATCCCGACTACCTGCGGCGCCTCAACGCCGTCGACACCCGCGCAATGGGGCGGCCTCGGCCCCGGCGACCGCGCCGCAGGTACGGTTCCTTTCCGATGCACACACATCGGGGGCGCGGTCGGGGATTGGCGCGCACAAATGATTCGCAAATTACGTTGGATGAGCTGGAGCCGTTTTACTTCTTAGTCTCAACATTCCGCCAACCGGAGAAATTTTGTTGTATAATATTTACTATGTAAATAGAATAAAGAAAAGTACCTTTTAAAACTAATCTTTCTGTTTTCCTTCTTCTTCTTCTTCTTCATCTTCTCTTTTTTCTTCTTCTTTTTTTCTTCTTCTCTCTTTTTCTTTCTTCTTCGTCTTCTTTTCTTCTTCTTCTTCTTCTTCTTCTCTTTTCTTCTTCTTCTTCTTTCTTCTTCTCTTCTTCTCTTGAGTAGTGCACACGCGTGTGTTCTACCTTCACAATATTCTTCCATATCTTCCTTTTCATCATTATTAATCACTACTATTCGCCTTTTCTCAGGACTTCCGACACATCTTTTGCCAATGGATTGACAGAGCATTGCCAAATGGGTGATTCTACTGGCGTCATCTTCGATTGTGTGGTCCCCAAGAATCTTTAAATTTTTCTAGTTCTTGAATTTATTATAAATGCCTCGATCTATCGGATATCTTATTTCCTATGAAGTCGATATTTGGTGGCAGACTTTCACGCAATCAAAAGCGCGTATCCAGAGAAAATCAGATTTCGATTCCGTTTCAGAGGGATTTGCCAATTGAGTTGCGATCACTAGACTTTGTGGATCAATTGTTTTCCTGATGATTCTGAGCTCGTCATTAACAATTGTCGTGTGTTCCCATAAGGGCTAGTGAATTATTTTATCCGGGAGGTGCAGGCGTTCTGCCTGGCTGGACGTAAGATTTTTTGAGCCCACTTACACGTCGGCTTGTGAGAGAATTTTCCCCTGCAGATTTCCACTAGTAGCGCAAGCCTGTGACCAGTCTATTGTATGTGTATCTGAGTGTCGGTGTGTAAGGGAAGATGTTGGAGAAGGAAGAGGATGGAAAGATTGCGAATTGTTAGAGTATTATTTGTTAGAGTATTTTTGTTAGAGTACTGCTCTCGGTCGCCTGAAATTTCTAGGAGAATTTTCGGAAAACTACCGATTATAGCAGATGTCTTCGTAACTCTCTAGATACTGCTGAATTCGACGTAGCTATGTAGCCAGCATACAAATTCGCCACAGTTAGAATCTGGTATCAGTCTGGTACCTTCAGTCCTCCCAGTTAGTCGCTTCACAGACAGTTATCTCTGACCTAACCGGTTTACAACGTCTTTTTTGTTTTGTTGCATGTAGGTGAAACGGACGGTTTAAAAACTCTCATACCTCAAGTGCGGACCTTTTAATCGAACATGTGTCTCTAGTAACTACAAGAGGACGCAGATATTTCCACCTGTCTTGTATCCAGTGCAATGTAGTGATCAACGGGAAGTCTTTTTATATTCATTTAAAATAATTATACAATGGACGTTTGTAGATAAGTGCAAATAATGTAATCGAGAATTGACTATATGTTGTCATCCGGCTCAAGGAAAATTTTTAGAGTGCAATGGAATTTTTTTTTTCATGTTGGACTTTTTAATGATGTTGCACGTGGAAAATGGAACATTTTCTTGTGAGTAGAAGCATTTAGTAAGTTTTTATTTCATTAAAATTTTCAGGAAAAGTTTAAACTTGCCGTATATCTGATATCTAAGCAGTTTTATAACAAGGCTGATCACAGTTAACAACAACATTCATTATCGTGCTTTTGATGTATTTAAATTTCTCTTTGGGGAAAGAGTGTATATTTTCGTCCAAGCGAAAAGTTCAGATTTGGAGTTTCGCGGTTTCATTGTCTGGACAAGTGTCCGATCTACTCAACAGCGGCGATGAGCGGCTTAAGCGCCCCGCGACCAGGCTTCGAGCGGAGGTCCCGTCAACCGGACGGGCGGGCGGGCGGGCGAGCGGGCGCGGAGGTCGTCGACCTCCTGGGAGGGCGGGGCCGCGCCGAGCGCGGGGAGGGGTGGCGGAGGAAGTAGTGGTGTGGGCGGGGCGGGGCGGCGCGCCATTGAGGGGCGCTAGGCGGCCGCGGCGCGGACCGGAAGGAAACGCGAGGGGAGCACGGGAGCGAGACTGTGGGGGCGAGTGGGAGTCAGCGGAAACGTAACAATAGTAATTGTAAGAATAATAATAATTTCTTACGCTTTGTAGAGTTATGTACTGCAGGAACCATCTACGTAAGATTACGGTAGGTTAGGCTTCCTGGCCTTTTGTCTGATTTGTTTCCCCACTTCCAGGGCCCTCTGCACAAAGAATGGGTAAAAGAAGACATTATTTTCTTATTTGGAATTGGGGAGAAGATAGATGGAAAGCACCAACTTCTCACCTCCAATTTTCCCCTATAATTACAATCAGTAAATCCAGTACGTATTGGTACACATTGGTCGGCGTCTTCGTTAAACAACTACAATTATGAAGATACATTTGGTCCATAATAAAAAGTGTTCATCAATCTTCAAATAACATTCTTTTTTAATAAGAGTACTTTTCCTGTTGCAATTTTGACGCTTTTAAAACCATTTCAAACAATTGTTTTCGCAAAAATGGCTCGAATTTTTTTCTTTCTTTTTTTCTTGTATATACCAAAGAAGTGTATAGTAAAGAACATTGTCTCATTATCGGCCTACTATCTGCATTTTCAAAATTCGATCAAAAAATTAATATTGCAAAAGTACAATATTCACGATAGAGATTGTTTTACATGAAATTTGTTCTAAAAATAATTTCTTTAAAAAAGGTCATGCACGAGATTTCTTTAAAAAAATGTCATACAATTGTTTAAAAATATGAGTATTTTAACGTAAAATTTACAAGTGTTGAAATTGTATATTTCCTTTTCTTCATTTGACGATATGTCAGTTTGAAATTTTTAAAATTCTCATTGTTGGACATGGTAATGAGACCATTGTAAGGGTTTATAATTTATTTAGTTATCGTCAAAACAGTTAAAACTGTCTGACGTACTGTGGAGAGAAAAGCATTTTGTGAACGTTTTCTGAAATCTGGGATCCGTACTCTTAGTCATATTACGGTGAATTCTGTATACAGATGGAAACAAGCGTTTGTTCTTCAATTTGTAATGAAAGTTTGGGCGAATATTCTTGGGTATGAGAACGTATGAATCATTTAGCATTATATATTCACACAAATAATGACATTTAATTCGTGTTACAACGAGCAGACGTGGATAATATTACAATACTATTGTATAGTAAAATCTGTCTAAGCTGGAGTCGATCGAGACAAACAAAATTCGGTTCAGGGAAGTTTCCGTTTTATGCAAAGATGTGTATTTTATTTCACTTGTAATATTGGTATTTCCGTCCTGAAACTAGTCATGTCTTAATTATATTTAACATTAACGGGTAACATATTTATGTTTATTTATTGGGGAGTGGGAACCACCAATAAGTGACTATTAAACATTTTTCATTGGCAGGTACTGAGTTTCTCTTCCTTCTATACATTTGACCTTTTCATCTAAGAGTAGAGTTTTATATTTCTTTCAACCTTTGTTAAACAGGTTCAGAAATTCAAAAAACACACATGGCCTAAGGACTGAAGTCGGACAGCTTCCTGACTCTTTCATCGCAAAATTCGCCACAGCCCAGAGTACCATGACTTTCTGATACCTTGGCATAGCAGTGTGTCTCTGGCCGAGGGGTTATGATTTTAATCACAGGCAGGAAGATGCGTGAATTAAAGTCATGATCGTACACCTTGCCATGCTCAAAGAGTCGGAAGAGAGGGCCTACCCTTATGGCCTACGCCTTGAGAGACAAGCGACCCCAAGGTCGAATTCTACGCTGACAGCTGAAGCTCTCTTCTCAGTGCGGCAGCCACCACTATATCGCGTGTTACATTCATCAAAAATTTAAAAGATATGTAGATGCATTCTTTTCAATAAGAATATCTTACGCCTTTCTAGCAATTCACAGGAATTTCGCTTTATAAAGTACCTCGGTACGTCATAAAAACTGTTCCGTTTTACGCTATGTAAAATGCCATATAACTTCACCAGTCGGATAAATTTTCCGGTTAAGGCAGGTTTCCTGCATGAACAGGTTCCGGTTTAGACAGATTTTACTGTATAGAATAATTTATATTATATATTCTTCGAACTATTTGCATTTGCTTGCTAGCGATATCAGTGTTACTAAATGTAATGTATGCCAAATGAATCGTCCATTGTTGATTTAACTTAGCCGCACTGGCAACAACGCGCATCGGATATGTTTGTGAATACACTGAATATCTTCTTAGACGTAATTCAATGCCATAAATATATTTTAATTTAAACATTTGAATAATTTTTTTCACGCTACGTTTTATTACAAGGTAAAGTGGTATTTGATGTGTAAGAATGACAAAAATTGTGACCTATTACATAACATTAACATTATGCATTATACTGATGTGCAGTATTATATGATAATTTAAATATCTAGTCTTCATTACAGCGGTTTCCAACTATGTCTGGCAATTCACTCTCCGCTCGCCACACTTCCTACTAAAAAACAAACTAGTAAATAAACATGCGAATGCCAATATTTCAATATATTACTCAAAATGTTTGCTTTTGCTACAGATGGGCAGCTACGAGAAATACAAACAATATAACACACGTGTTCTGAGCTGTAAGTTTTACAGTTCTAGGGAGAGCAACGTAATTCAGATACTTGAGATACATTTAGGCAATCATTTGGATTAATTCAGGTACTTGATTCAGATTATTGGAAAGCCCAAAATTAATTCATGAAGGCTACGTGGATTTCCTGGATGACAAAATATATACCATTTTTGTAATTAACATACCAAAACTTTGTGAGACTCAGTGTATGACATTGTTTGAAAACCACTGTTTTAACATTTTCATTAATCTATATTAAAATACCATTGCATTTCCAGTGATTGAAGAAAACATCGTGGACAACATCTCTGTGCGCGAATGCTCGAAGTGAGAAGTCGAGTGGGATACGAGGCACACCAAAGCTGAAGCAAGATTGAAGCATTGAAGCTTGTCGAAGCACTCAAACTCTTCTGAAACGTCTCCAGACTTCTCACGTCAAAATATTGCAAGGGCTGAAGAGACTCGCTCTGATAAGTGTTTGTGAGAGGTTGTTTGTTTCGTTCTGTAAATGTCTATGTAGACAAAGGGAGCGCATTTTCTTGAACAAACGTCTCGTGAGATTACTTTTTTTCTTTAGAACGAAGGACGCAATACCTGCTATCTTTATTCAGCATTTATGAGAACTAATGAGCAATTTTCTTTTGAGAATGTTAAATTTAATCAGTTTAAGAAAATTCTGTGTAATTCAGGTAATAACTTCGGGAAAATGCAGAAGTCTATTTTTGTATATGTAGAACAATGCGTGAGCTATCCTTGTCTTATGATTGCTTTCATTGTAAACGAAATGAATATGTCTCAATTACGATTATCATACGAATACGACAATGTCTACGATTATCATGCGAAAGCAAGATTTATACTTCGTAAGTCTGTTATAATTTGATATACAATTTTATTTGTTATGCTGTTTTTAATAAAACATTACAATCTATTATCGTCTCCTTTATTATTTCAGTAGTGTACATACCTTTTTGCGGCTCTCACATGCAACCGATCTTTATAAATGAGGTCTCTAAAGAAATAAATTTTTACGCAGACCTGACAAATTGTACTTTTACTTTAAAAATACGAATGATTTGTGTAAAAAACGGACTTAAATATCCAAGTCTTACGCAACCCGCAACACTCAGGTATATCGTTAAATAACTCGTAAACAAAGCTTTCTAGGGCCTTAAAAACTAAAATTTTCAGGTCAAAGTTCTCAAATAATCTTAAAATGTCACTTTAGAATGTATCACAACCAGAACAATCAGTACCTCACATTTTAATAAAGGAGTTGGCAATAAATATACTTTCAGAAAAGTCCAAAACACGACGTGATATAACGATAGGTAATGAATATAAATGTAAGTTCCATCTACATCGATGAAGTGTTCAATAGAATGCTGATGATACTAATTTTCCCTCGATATTCAAATAATTAATTATAATATATCAATAATAATAATAATAATAACAGTAATAATAGGTCGAGTCTATGATATAGTAATAAAACTTTTATTACTGAATGCTATATGAGCACGATCTAACGAAAATCGTTATTATAATGTTCTTTTATTTTCAAAATACCACTGCGGAATGATGATATAGGAGGCTACTTTTCAACAAGCTTGTGATTGTGTAGACTTTTTATACACACAAAAAATCATTCTTCTTTGCATTTCCCTAACACAAACATATATATCACGTATTCTAATACCATATCTTCCTTATTTTGCATTCTCAGAATGTATGATGTATGTCTATTAAGTATTGAAAATGATTTTATTACGTATCGCATGGAATTACGTATTGCTAATATTATGAGGAGCGCATGTGTTATTTTTTTTTCATAATATACAGGCTAATTCAGTCATCGTTACACGAACTGGACCCAGTGATAAGAGTACACTAAGTCACGAGTGCAAAAGGAAATGACGAAAACTATTCAAAATTTTGAAAAACGTTTTTCGTCACTGATCATACTTTGCAAAAAATTTCGCCCAAATATTATATTAAATATGGTTCCCAGTTGCTTTTATTGCCTACTTATCTAACGAATGTGCAAGGAGAGAGAACAAACTATTATTAAAATGTTATTTAGGATAGTTTTCATAATTGTTATTCAGCCAAAATTTCACATTTTCACCTCGTGTAACACGGGCTCTACAAGTATTCACAATGGCTTTCTCTTGCGTGAACGCAAGACCTAAGATACTTTGCCGGGTTGTGTATTTATACCGCCACGCTTTCAATGCACCGAAGGTCATCACGATCCTCGACTTAAAGCAAAAACGCGCATTAATTCCCAGCCCCGAAAGCGTAGGGAGTACTCGAGTCATAAAATTCAGATGCTGAACGTCTCTTGAACGCTCTGGTAAGAAATGAGAGCTCAGGATAAATTCGTCCGATACATTTACACTTACAATGCCAACCGATACATTTACCGAAAATCACCCTAGATGGGCTACACTAGGATGCGGATTGTAGACATGGCCCTCACATGAAGATTGTACACATTAATTCAGCCAGTTCTTATAAAACCCGCTTCATCCTACCAAAGAACGAAATTCCTGGTTTTCTTTGCATTTGCGCAGTAAATGCCTTGAGAATAGAAAGCAACGTTATATGCCTCTACTGCGCAAATGCTGCACCCGCTGGAAATGGATAAGTCGAAAATCTCTCCGCATGAATTGTTCGCCGGACGAGGGACCTGCGTCGACCTCGCGTGCTATTTGCCTGGCGCCGCTTCCGCAGCTTCTCGGACAGCGTTAGGAATTGAGCTTTCCAGAGACGTGGCGAGGCCCAACGCGAGATGAAAGCCGCTTGCTCCCTTGACGTAGCCTTGCAACGCGAGCACTTAAGCAGGAGCACGAGAGTTTGCGAAAGGCTGTTGGAGGTTGCACAACGTGTAACGTAATGTGGATAAAGGAACAAGTCTGCTACGACACCACATCTGCAATTTCTTGGAAATGTAGACAATGGTGCTATCTCATTCGTACCGTATCAATAGCTGTCGTTCGTCACACATGCCGTACTACCGTATCAATAAAAACGTGTTGATATCGAAGATTACTGTGCACTTTCTTTTCAATGTCTTTATGTTTTCTACTTTTGCTTTGCTTTATCTGTTTATTTGAAAACGTCATATGATTCTGTATACCATTCGTACTTTGTATCTAAGTATTAGACTCAAAAATTAGGAAACATCATGAATTTATCGTCAATCATATCAAGGTTCCAAAATGAGTTAAAATAATTCAAAAACAATAGAAAGAATACATTTTCAGTATTTATTAACCATACGACTTCATTTTATGAGTTCTAATATGTAGATAGTGAAGACTCTTTTTGAATATGATCCTATTGCGCAACTACTATAATCAGCAGGATCAGATATCTTGCTGATACAGTAGTAAGATTTATAAGTGGACACACTTTTCCTGTGCTCAACTTATAACTTCGGCACCTGGCGTCATCATTTTTCTGCGTCATAATTCCCAATGAGTCTGGTAACATAACGACCCATTGCCGCGAGCACGTAGACCGCTTGTCCTCCCGCCTCATTGGCCGCTCGCACTGCGGATCTTATGTTATGAATCACTGAACAACACACACGCTCGCCAATGGAAGGGTGTTGACGAATATTTCTCTTGGTTTTAATTACAAAAAAAATATACTGCAAAAGTGTCCCTAAAAAAGGGCGCGGCCTTCTTTCCCTGATGTGACCTGACTGTTGGATTGCCAACCGTCCTCCATTCGGGAGGACAGTTCTCCATTGGCCTCTCGGCCTCCTTTGTACTTTAAATGTCCTGCTTTTAGTAATTTTTACTTTGCCGTATACGTACATACGTAATATAGGGAAAGTTATGTTATGCTGCGGAAAATATATTTCGAGCTTTCAACAGAAATACACGTTTTGGGGTCCCCACATACCGAAAAAGAGTATTTTTCTAATGTTCGTCAATTAGAGAAATGTGCATTTTTTTATAATTTTAGTAGCTTTTGGGGAATATTGCGTGAAATATTTGCAATTTTAAGAAATAACAAAAGCAAGATTTTCTCAAAAACTGCTCCAAATTTTTTCTTTAATCTTTTAGTAGGGATAGTGCGAAATGTTTTCAATAAGAAATAAAAGGCGTCGTATTGATCTCTTCTTTTGTTTTTTCGAAAAATACAAAAACATATTTTATTTACTTTTTTAACGTTGTTAATGTTTATATTATTGACAATTTGTTCGCATTATTGTATTTATGAGTACATGTGCTTTCAATAATGTCAATTAAAGTTTCTCCAAAAATGAAACGTTTTGTGTGAGAACTGGCTCAAAGTTCCGCATTTTCAGAAATGCTCGAGGATTGAATGGTGCATTGCCTATACGCTTATACATACGATTAAGTAATAATCGTAATTATGTAATTTACTCGTTTTTGATCTGCTAGGACTGATATAAACTGTAAAAAGGGTCTTTAACCCTACGTAGTTACAACTTATTAATAATTCAAGTGCCTCGGATCTCCGAAAACTTTTAAAATGGATCATATTAGTTTTCCACGAACGGGTGGATTCAGTTCAGTAGCGATGTCTGACCCAAACATTGCCCTATCTTCAACTATGAACACAATATCATATAATATCAATGCAACTCCAATGCACCAAGATAATTCTTCAAATGAATCATCCTTTCAACAAAATCAAGGTATTCCTCTTTCAAATATGCAACACGGCTCATCAAGTGATTCTCTATTGCAGAGAGTATATATCTATTGTTCAACTTTCAGCTCTATTGTTTCAACTTTCCTCATCTCAACAAAATAATTTCAAATTTAATCCAAATGTATCATCTAGTAATACAAATATGAATAATACATTTACCATTACGTAAGGATTTCTCAGCAATAAAGTGAAAAAGCGAAAGAGAGAAAGAGCTTAGATTATAGTTATTATTCAGGTAAATGACTGGCTAAAACAAATAATCTTCCATCAGCTTCTGGAATTCCGTTACCTAATAAATATGCAATATTCGCAGAAGTGCAACCAACAGAACATCAACCTCCACAAATCAAAATCCCACCCATAATTGTATCAAACGTCAATAACTTTCATAATTTCATTGCCGAGATACAAGAAATTGTTAAACTTGGAAATGACCCACACTGTCCTATAAACTATCGTCCAATTAGCTTATTATCTTGACTATACAAAATATTTGAAAAATTCTTATTGAAACGATTAAATGAGTATATTTTCTTAATACAAGCTTTTCCACGTTATCAATTTGGCTTTATAACTCACTATTCAACAACTCTAGTTGGGTTAACTCAACTACGGTTACGAGATTAATTGCAAATGGTTTTCATGTTAAAGAACACACTGTTGGTATATTTCTAAAGCATTTGATAACGTCGGTCTTCTGTACAAGCTACAACATATTGGTAGGTACACCATTATATCTATTCAACATATTAAAATCTTTCTTACTGACCGACTTTTTGCTGTTAAAATTCATACATCTCTTTCTTCACAACGACCAATAAATAGTATCAGGGATACCTCAAGGATCCATATTCTCTTCTTTGCTTTTTAACATAGATACGTCTGACATTTCCTTTTTCTACTCTTGCCCTTTATGATGATAATACTACATTATTCTCAACTCATAAAAGTTTACAATTTTCTAGAAATACTTTACAAACAGCAATACAAAAATATGTGAAATGAACACAAAATTGGAGAATTATGGTAAACCCTTCTAAAACTCAAGCCAAAATCTTGACACTTTGCATACCAATAAATCCCTCTCCATTAATAATAAATAACACATATGTACCTTAGATGGAAAATAAACGTCCAGTAAAATATTTAGGTTTTATAAAAAAAATGGACATGGAAACACCATATTCAAAACATATCCAACCCGACTTATCACAAAATTTCAAAGTTATATCCTTTATTAAATAATTGCTCAAAATTACGCATTGACTGTGGCTTGTTATTATATTAGACAATAATTCGACCATCCCTAATATATGCTTGCCCCATTTTCAGTAGTATTATTTACAAACCGCTACATTAAAAAATTCAAAAAATGTACTTTGCGCTACGATGGATGGCAGTTGGCCAGAGTATGTGACAAGTTCGGCGAGACGAAAGGAAATAAAAAACTAATACGGGAAAGACTGTGACATTCTGTACCACCACTAGTTTAACATTTGTTGGCATTTATTTTATCACCTGACTGAAATCTGTTATGTTGTATCGTTCATTGCTTTAGAATAGAAAACAAGAATATCCTTTCTCTGAATGCTAGCACACGCACACCCTAGCATGCGGACACACGCATCCACGATAGTGTCTCTGACTAGCAACAAAAAAAAACAGTGGTGCTACAGAATGGCAAAGACTATTTGGTTGAGATAGTGCTAAATGTACTCTATGAGATGACATCAACATTAGTTTGCTATATTCCTTCGGTTTTGCAAAAATTACAAAAATGTAATTTATTTGACTTGTCTTTAACGTTGTTCATATTTACATTAGCGCCCGTTTCTTCACATTATTATATTAATGAGTATACATTATTAGATTGAGTGTATTAAATAACGATATATAAAGTTTTTCGTAAACTCAACCGTTTTTTGTAAAAAAAAGCTAAAAGTTCCATATTTTCGGTAACACTGGCACGACATTTTCTCAAAAACGCCCCTCAATTTTTCCTTCATTTTTTCGAAAGAATAGTGCTAATTGCACTCTTTAATATGACGCAAAGTTAATTTCATTTTTTTCAAATATTACACAAATGTATTTTTTTAAAGATCTCTCACGCCGTTTATTTATACATTTCCAGCAATTTGTAAACACTATTGTATTCGTGAGTTAAAGCGCTTTAAATGAGTTTTAATGAAGTTCTTCGAAAATTAAAAAAATGTGAAAACGAGCTTTAAATTTCGAATTTACAGTAGCGCTTAAACGCCATTTTCTTAAAAACGTCTCCACGTTTTTCAAAGAAAATTAGCCATTTAGTACGATGTTTTAATATTCTTTAATATTCTTAAAATAATATTTCCGTTCTACTGTAAGGAAACCGAAAAATTAAGAATTAAAAAAAAAGTACTTCAGAACGATAGAAGGCAGCTGGCAAGAGTACGTGGCAAGTCCGAATAGCTAGCCGAGACCAAAGGAAATAGGAAACAAATGCGGGAAAGTCTGTGCCACTTGTTGCACCACTAGTTTGCTTATTGACGTCCTCCCTTTTACATGGACATTGTTGGCAACCCTACCTGCCTGTGAATCGGTTGTATATCAGAGATGTCCAAGAGTCAAATGCGTTGTTCTGTAAAGTTAACAATCTCATATAGCATTGCAAAATATTAATATCTTAGTTATTTCCATCATCTTAAAATAAAAACCTACTGTTGTAGAAGTGTACGTTTACAAAATTGTGTTTACTAGCATTGTTGAGAAGTTGAAAACTGCTTGATTATGATAAATAAATTGAAGTGTGTTATATGTATCGGATAAAACAGGTTCCTAAATTTACTTCTCATGACAAGTCAAGTGGCATTTTTACAAGAACGTGAGATTCGTCCAAACTTGGGACTGTCAGAAAGTGATTATATCGGACCGTGACAGTGATGGATAAACGTTTTAATTTGAACTTAATCGGAAATGAAATTGTAAGTACATAGTACATATCTGGAAAATTGTAAGATACGAAAGCATATTTTTATTATTTGCTCTGTGAAAGTACAAGGATGGTAATTCTCTACTGCTAATTGGCACGTACGGGACTGACTCTGTCAAACTCTGCAGCAAAAGAGAGAGTAGAAATCTTTATTGAAGTTATGTTCTCAGAACCCATTTGTGCCCGCTTCAATATCTACTAAATTTACGTAGAACACTTCAAAGAATACAATAGAATTATTTAAATTTTTAAAGAAAAAGTTTCAAACATGAAAATAAAATAAGTAAAAAATGTGTTTAAAAAACATTATTTTTTTCAGCATTATAAAATAACCTTTTCTGTTGCAAGAAATCGTTCATAATTGAGCATTTTACTGCACAAATGATGACGTATTAGAATTTATGTCACGAATGATTGCGTCATCACACATTCAGCCAATCGTAGACAGAGAATCTGGAGGAGGTAGAGCTAAACAGAACAGCCGACCACCGTATACTCCCACAATGTCAAATACACTAGTCGTCACAGGGAAGTTTGTTCGCAAAATTAAGTTTGATTCTCTTATAAATGTATAATGCAGTTATACAAAAAAATAGTATGCAACTCGTTTATAATGTTGCTTTATTACATTCCTACAAATTTGAAAACTCGCGCCTGAAGTTGCTCGTTTTCAAAACGTGTACTCATGCAATAAAGCTTAACATTATAAACTAATTGCATAAAATACTATTATTCCACACCTACAACATATAACTGAGCATATTTTATCCTCTAACATAGCAAAATATTAAATGTCTATTTTAACTACAGCACGAGTTACAAACGATGAACTTTAACAATGCGAGCTTTGTCTTCGAAAATTTTGAAACTTAATATCATCTCTAAAACATCATTGAGAAAAAAAGAAAAAATCATATTATGCTAATTCTCTTCACAGAAAAGAAATTATGAGATTTCTTACCACATTTTCATCGTCATAAAGGGATCATTTTGTATCTCTACTTCCCCTAAAAGTTCGTAATATTTAATCTAAGATATATACTTTTGGCTGGCGAGAAATATTCCGTAAAATGTTTATGATAACTGGGCTTCTCGGTTTGAAAAAATCTCAAATACGTTTTAAATCTATAGCATCCTGTGAAAAATTGAAATTTGTTGAGTGCCGAACAGTTTTGACATCGATATCTGTCTTCAAAATTTAAATCAAACTAAAACATGTAACAGGACAAAAGATAAGTGTAATAATAAGAGAAGTTTTCTATTTTATCTTAAAAAATATATCTGGTTGAATACGAACAAATCTGATTATGAATGAGAAGACACAAGCATTTGAAATGTAGTAGCTATCGAGATCGAACATGACGTAAACAACCACTGAATGTTGAAGTACTGATAAATCAGTAAGTGTTTGACTAGAACGTCATTTGGAGTGGTAAAAATTAAAGATAATGTGGAGTGTCTAATTTGAGAATCAACTTTGCTTCAAAGTATTGATAAGGATGCAAAGAATTATTGTTCTGTCTCTGAATTATGGCGATAAGGTCAGTAATTCGCTTTGTACATTGTAGTCCAAAGAAGGCAGAATGATTCATTATACATATACATTTGTAAGAGCGGAACCACACAAGGGAGCTAGTACTGATTACGATACACGTTCTGGATGAAGAACATTATATTGCTTGTAAACAAACAATTGGAATAATTTCTTGCCAATTAACTAACAAAGGATTGCTACGATGGGTCATGTTGACTCTAATATTGTTTCCATCATAAGTACATTCCGTGATGAATATTTTGGATGTCGATACACACTGCAAGTCTATTAAATATCAGAAATTGTGAACTCATTTGCTTGTATACGTATGAAGCAATCTATTCATCAGAAGTTCACTTGCCAATCGATGATGCTGTTTCTTCTTTCATTTATTCAGAGCGTGAATCATCTGTATTATTCGTAAATCAGTGCAATGTAATTCTGCGATTGAAGCAACATTTATCACATGGTAATGTGTAATTGCTCGCAGAGTAATGAACGCTTAAGATGTCTCGAAAGAAAATTGTTTGATTAGTATCGTTAATGAAACCTAAATGATGATACTTCTTGAAATTTTGGTGGTATTTTACATGAATCTCCTGGAAATTTTCTAATTTTTTTAACTCCTTGTAAGAATAAATAGAAATACTCTTATAAAAATGACAAAGGTCAAATATTTACTATTAATTCTGCAACTTCAAAATCATTATTAAAGATAGAGATTTTTTCTTTTAATAAAATTTGTTCTCCACTATTATTATATAATTAATGGTATGTGCATTTCTTTGACAATATTAGTAGTTGTCGCGCAATTTGCTGCTTCACGGCACTTGATGATAATTAATTCATCGACCCAACGTCTCTAAATATTGTCTTGGAACAAGCTTTTCACTTTCTCGTATACGTATGTAGTATACACGGAGTAATACATATACTTGTACGTAGTATACAGAAGTATGTAATGCAACGGAAAATCGATTTCGATATTTTAACGGAAATACACGTCTTGGGATTCACTGATATTGAAAAAGTGTTGTTTTTTCAAAACGTTCAATGGATTAAGAGAACTGGACGTAAACATGAGCGTCTGATCGTTTAAGTTTGAGCACAAAAGAAATTCTGTTTCGTGAAATCTGATGAATTGTACACATGTAGACGTATCAGAAGGGCATTAGAACACATCACCACCAAACCAGTGAAACATCGTCTTGTTAAATAATTTAGGCATTGTCGGTGATAACGGCTTGCAAGAGTAAGCATACCAAATTAGCGATGAAATCAAAAATTTTGCGCAGCTCGAGCACATCGAATCAAACATTCCAGTAAAAATGCGGAACGGAAAATTACAAATTTTATTTTCAGAAAGCATCAGAGTAAAATTACATCAACGCAACTGTATGTGAATTTCCTGCGATACTGAGGAGGAAAATACGTGGTTTTCTTGAAACATCCGTTCACAATGTGTGTCTGTCATTTTTTTGAAAATGATGTGTTTGCAAAACTTTCGTAGAGAGGAAAAAATTAGTCAGTGTCACAGTAAAGGACGCTTTTTATTCACAAACTAGTGATGCTACAACATCAATACTTTCTCGCATTATTTATAAATTTGGACTTTTCGAAAATTCAGGTAGTTCAGTGAAAATTACTGCCGTGTCACTATTTCAAATGTTCCTTCCTCTGTCCATGGATAAAGTTCGAAGAAAAAGACGTTTTTGAGAAAATGAATTTTTAGAAAATGCATAAATTTCAATCACACATGACGCGAAAACTCAAAAAAGGTCATGATCTTTTTAAAGAGCCTATTGTTACAATAAACATTCGCAGGTAAAAATAACTATCTTCAATTTTAAATTTTTGAACTATAAACGTACGAAATACTTATATAATACTTACGAAAAAAGAAGAGTTCACCAAAAATGGAACAAAACCAAACTTTTCGTACATTGAGGAGAAATTTTAAAGAAACTATTTTGAGCGATTATTGAGAAAAAAATGTTAAATAATTTAAATGGCCTATATTTCACTCAAAATTACTCAAAAACTACTCGTATTTTCAAAAAATAGAATATGACATTATTTTTTAAAGATCTGTT
Organism: Gryllus bimaculatus; assembly: GCA_017312745.1. NCBI lineage: Eukaryota > Metazoa > Arthropoda > Insecta > Orthoptera > Gryllidae > Gryllus > Gryllus bimaculatus. Next base: position 1,640,131 of record BOPP01000065.1, on the reverse strand, counting down.
CTAAAAAAACAGATTTTACTCAGGAAAAAATATATATCTTTATTAATTGGATTGTTGGTGAAGTAGATACCTTTTCATTATGATAAATAAATAAAGATATTGTCAGGTATCAATATGATACCTGACAATATCTTTATTTATTTATCATATCTATCTTTAGTACAATTGTTGTAGGAAGACAATTGAAAAATTGCATTTTTACAATTTTCGAAAAAAATCTGAGATTTCAACGAATGTGAGACGTTACCTTTCCCTTAGCCTTAAGCATGTCAATGTCGCAAGTAAGGTTACGAGCTTCCTTGTATCTCGCGGGCACTGGGACCAAAACAACGGCCGCGAATTTTAAAAGGAAGGGTTGTACTCGTACAATACCCGGAGTGGCACCTCACTCGATTCATAGCCCACGCCATTCGTTTGCATGGGCAAGTAGTTCGTGCGGGTGCAGTTAAAGCGTTCTTTGCACTATCCGAGGACAAAGTTTAATAAAAAACTTTGGAGTCATTTCTGAGAAAATTTTGCAAATGTTTCTGAGGCTTCATGAAAAGTATCCACAAAATCAAAATATCTATATGAAAATCTCCGAGTCTCGAGTTCGTTCAGATCGATTTTGGAATATGAGTTTTGCAGAAAATGGGCTGGACGATTGGGTGGCTAGTGTTGACCACAGGCGGACAGATATACCTTTGCCGTCAATCGCTTTTTCAGTATCAGGAACCCACAAAACATGGATTCTGGCTACATTATGTGTTAGATGAAGTAATTTTCAGAAGAAAAACGCATCATCGGAGTCTATTATATGTAAGAATGGGATTTATTCACAATTTTCTAAATGCCAGAGATTTGAATGAAAATTTGGACTATATCATTATTATTAATGCACGTTCTTCTGTATGAGAAAAAAAACAACATGTTCGGCATTTTCCAGCAAATGTTGAAAATATTACAAAGAATAATCTATAATCAATAAGTATTATTATGCATTTAATGTAAATTGTGAAATCCATCTTAAATAGTTCAGTGAAATCGTTTTTATTTATATATAAGATTTTCACCTTCCTTTGAACCTTCTGTAACTGCATGAGCGAAAAGGTCTCTTGAAATAAATATTTTACTTGATCTAAAGTTTGTGTTAATTTACTTCCGGACATTCCGTATAATTGTTGCGATATCGTCAGAAGATTACACTTCATGTTTATGCAATTACACAACTTTCCATCTTTTAAGCCGGCGATGTATCCTGAGGGAAATCCCTCACTTCTAGCTAAATGGCAGGATGGGGTTTCCTTTCTCGTTTCCTTTCCATTTCTGCGAGAAGGTGGAGTGTAAGGGAGCGCCAACTTTACAAGAACTCACCTGTCAATAACAATCCGTATCATATGACACACGTGTTTACAAACAGCTTATGTTTGGGAATTCCTGTTTACACCTTCCGATGAAAAGGAAAAAAAATAACCATTGGTTAATCCTAGGAGTCTCAAAGGCCCACCAATGCTTGCTTTTATAGCTTCTAATTTTTTAGAAAGTTGAAGATCACGCTTTCGTTTGCATGAGGTCATGCATTATTTTTCATGCTCTTTGTTCAAAGGTTCAACAAGGGTTGTTGTAATTTTAGTTAATACTGGGTCTTTGACAGTGAGTTACTAAAATTCGCATCTATTCATCCGAAGACTAAAGTTTAAGATCATATTTTAGAAATATTTGTTGTATTTTAAGTCTTACAATAAAATATTGTAATTTAATACAATAGTATTCTGAGAAGAAACACTGGCTCTTATTTACATAAATTTAAAATTGGTTTTGCCTTTACATGCAAATATTGACGAGAAAAAAATCCATTTGTTTTCATTTGCAGAGGCAGATTTTGTTAATAGTGTTTGTTTTTTGTTTGAATGAATGAATATGTACAGTTATATCAATTTATAAATTGATCAAAGTTGTTACAAAATCAATAAAATACCAATTTTATAAATGGTCTCAGGAACCCCTCTCCCCTTGGTACTGAACAGGACCATTTATACAATTCTTGGTATTCACTTGTTTACGTACTCGAACAAGGACATAAGTGACAAAATAACACACTCAGAATCAAACGAACTCCAGATCAACGATTCTGCTCTCTGAAGACTACATTCTCTTCATCATAGTTGGAATGCGTGCGCTATTAGTCGGCAAGTGACGCGGCGTAACATGAGAAGATTCGGCGCCTACATGCATTCTCATAAATGTCAACTTGAAAATAGTATCGTCGGTTTATCCGCGCCCGAGGCGGGTGCCAAATCGCGGGACGAAAATAAACCCTATTCTGACGTAAGATCCTCAGGCGCCCGCTGTACCTCGCTTGTTTCCCGGCAACGCGTGTTCTGGCGAGCTCTTTGGCGGAAAGTCACAAGTGTCTTCTGCCTCAACACACAGTGAGCAGGGCCCGTTCCAAAGTGCATTTCGCGAGTTAATGAACCCGCAAGGTCATTCTCCATGTGTCAAAGCTTCCGAACTTTGGATACCAAGAATCCGTGGACAGCATTACTTCTACTATCGCAACAAAAGCTGGCCGTAACCCTTCCCGTCCACATGCGCTATTCTTACCGTTTTCTCAAATGATTTCTCAGTATTATTGAATGATAATTTGTATTTTAAAAGGACATGCCGATACCTTTCCGCGTTCGTAAGTATTTTCCGTAAGTTTGCAAATCAAATGATGAGTCACAGGAAATGAGTATCAACCCAATCACCGTCGCTAACGACACTCCCATATAAACAAGAAAAGCACTAGTAAATACGTGTTATTTTATTACCAAGCAGCTGCCGGGATCCTGAGGTACCAGGTGCTTCATAAGAAAGAAATAAGTATGAGCGGAATACGTGATTCTCTAAGTGAAAAAAGAGAATACATCATTAACATAAAACAAAATATTTCTTCTCTTCATTTTTCTTCTTCCTTTCTTTCTTCCCCCTGTCTCTTGTTTTCTTCCTTCACTTTTTATTTTCTCGTCTCTTCCTCTTCTTTTATCCCTTCTTCTTTATCAGCTTTTCATCCTCCTCTTCTACTACTTCTCCTTCTACTTTTGTTTCCTTTTCCTTTTATTCTTCGATTCTCTAAATACCTTATTTTTCTCCTCGGCATCTCGACTTATATTGATATTAATGTGACATAACAACTGCAGAGATCCCTGCAACGTGTGTAATAATAATAATAATAATAATAATAATAATAATCGGATTTCCTAATTGACAATTGTTAAGTAGTAGCGGATAATAACAGGTGAAATCGACAATAAATCTATTAAAATATGCACGGAGGACGGAGTGCATCATCTGTGAGTTGACATCTCGCGGAATGAATTTACACATTTACGTGACAACGACTAAATGAAATGAAATTGAAGACAGGAAGAAAAAGAAATGTTGCTCTCTGAAATTGTTACATGAGGTCCTGTTTCACGTACAACTATTACACGAAATCTCAGAAACAACCGATAAAGACATTTCAGGAGAAATCCAGATGGTGGCTTCTCCGCCACAGGCTCGACAGTCTCTGATACTTCAAACTAAAGAATTTTAACTAAAACTAAACATAACATGAATGTTGAATAAATAATTAGATAGGAGGTGTAAAGTCATATTTACTCCTATTTAAACATTTTCGACATAAGGCATAATTACGTTCAGTAACTATCTTCAACACACACCATTGGATGTCATTAACAGAAGGCTTGCAATATGGCGGCTGATTAACAAAATAAAGAGTCGAGATCTAAGGTACCATAAAAACGTTAAACAGTTGTCCTAGAATATCCTGTCTAATCGTCCCATCTTAGCCGTTGCGACTCTTTTCAAAGAATCCGTTGCGTAGGAAAAAATTCCCAAACAAAATTGCATCTTAACACCAAATTAACGACTTACACATAGTGGGTACTATTGATCAACTTTGCCAACATTGGTGACTAAGTATGCAGTAATACTCTGGGTATATTTTGAAGAGAGTTAGCTGATTGTGATGTAATTTTGCTGTCATATCGTGAATAATAACACTATTTCTATTTCTTTATTTCACTAATTCCTTTCAACTGTGAACCAATACCATGCATTAAGAAACAGATGCTATTAATGTACAAGCCTATAGAGGACGTTATTGCAGATTTATCGGCAAATATAACACTCCTGTTGCGACTTATGAAATAATCATCGTAAATAAATTAATGTCAAGAAGGGCAAAAAAGATAATCCTGCAGGCCTTTCTGAAAACTATAAGTATTTTCTACAATTTCCAGTACTTGAATCTGAAAGTATTCAATGAATAATCGATTAGTCATTAGTAGGTGGTGAAGATGAAGGGATGATTAGTGAAATGAAAGATAAAGGGAAGAAGAAATTGCAAAAAAGCGCGAAACTAAATTGTTCACCTCAAATTTCACAAGAAAGGATCGAGGTATGAAGGGATGCCGAGTTGAAACAAATGTGGGGTAATTTCGAATCTCCGAGTTTCCAATAAACTTTGAGGTTGAATTGTTCATTGGTGATATTTTGAGACTTGAACCGCTCGCGGGACTGAACCAACTATAGAACTTGAACCATCCTGGGATATCGAAGCGCTCGGGGTTTGAATCACGGAAGACTGAGGTTTCAATTTATCATGTTACTTACCGCTAGTCGCTCAGAAACTGGTCACACATTAGGTATCCGAAAGAGGACAATGGCAATTATTAAAAGATACATTTCACGAAGAGATTTTCAGCACGTTCTGTCCTATCTGTGTTTACCTTTCAAAACAAATCAAATGTAATACAGTTTCATTTGTCTGCACCGACGTAATACAAAACATGATGTTAGGTATTTACTATTATCCGCACAAGTTTTCTTAAGCCACGGAATCACTACACTACTCCTTCACTAACATTACTTGAATTATGAATAAAAGATAACAAGAGATGAGGTCATTCAGCCCTGTCGCGAAGTAATTTTCGTATATCCAATTGTTCTTGGTCCCTCAGTTTATGATTAACATCCCGCTAATCACAAAATTCTACAAATGAAATACATGTAGAATTATTAATTATAAACTACATGCTTTTCGTGTGTTTTTGTATTTTATTCAATAAATTAAACAAAGAACTAATTATTTCAGTTCGTATTGTTCATGCTAGAAATGAATTTTACAGCCAGCGCAATTTCATAGCCAACCCAAATCTATAGCCAACGCAGTTTTATAACCAACGCAATTTCACAACCATCGCATTTTGACAGCAAGTGGTCCGTGACGTGCCAAAGCGCGACGCTATCCGACGGATCCCACGTGCTGAGCTCGCGAGGGCTTTCCGGCCCTGGCCCTGGAGTCCTGGTTCACCGCACCGCTCTCGCTCCGGCACTCACGCTGTTTTATACACCTCCCTCACTCTTAAGAGAATTTATTTTTAAGAGAATAGTATTGTACTTTCCTACACTTCTACTAGTACATTTACGAACACTAATCTACAAAACAAATAAAACCGTTTATCTACTTTGGATAGGTAAAGTCAAACATTATGCCATTTTAATCAGTTTCGTAATGAAGTACTTTACCACCCTAGTGTGGTAATCTACTTCATTACAACATTAGGATTATAAAGTAATGGCGTACTTTGCCATTTTTCTTTGGGAAATATTTTGGACTTCTATGGCTTGCATCCTTCACGTTTCCTCTTTAAAAACGCTAAAAACTGAGTAAACGTACTGATATCAATACTACCATTAAGTGATATTGTACTCTTTAACATAGAGAAGTGAGTCAAAAGACTACTTGGTTTCTTCTTCTCAGACTTTCCAGAAAAGTAAGCAATCAAAACTTTTTCCGATATGGAATGAAATTTCTATTCACACCAATCCTTAAAAATTAAATACTCTCGCTCCTATTTCTTTCTTGGTTTTGTTGGGTAACAATGTTCCTATAGCATCATTTGATGCTATATCTATTTCAGAATCCGAACTATATTCACGAATGTGAAAAGTTTACATCAAGTGTATTTCAATTGTTCTCCTTGTTGAGAATGTTCATGAAACTCAAACACTAGAACGTTGTACAATTTTCTGTAATATCTGATTACAATACTAGATTGATTACCAAACTCGACCTAACGACTTCGTTTGACAATTTTCCAATCTCGTAATGTAATCAGATACTTTACGACATTTATATCATAAATAACTAAAACTTACCTAATCCTTCGATTGGTAAACGTTTACGATGCATCGTAGAATTTCTTTTAAGACCAACACTGACACCACTGGATAGCTTTCAAAATTACCTCGCAGCGCAAATCATGAAAACTTCAACATTTCAAAGTATACTCTCCAAATATCATGCTCAAACTCAGGTAATATAACAACAATAATAACATTTATTTCTTTTAGAATCGATACAATTGGCCATGAGAATATTTTAATACAATTGTATCACAAGATAAACGATTCAATCCATTGACTCATTCATTCATTAATAGGTTGGTAGATCGGAAAAAATGTGACTTCCTCCACAGCCCCCTGTACTAACATTCATAGCAACTTACTACACATCAATACAGATATTCGCAGCTTCTAAGAGAATACACTCTAAATATTAAAAAAAATATACTCATAACAATTGTCTGTAATTCAGTTTTCAAAATAAATTTACAATCAAAAGTCTATTTCCAAATATTGGAAACGCCTGCCCCCAATCCTACAGCCTACTTCACTAATTTTTCTACTACGAAAATAACAAAATACAAATGTAAAAAAATAATATTATACTTACGTCAATACGTTCATACATTTCAAACATTTTTGGTATTGTTTTATAAATTGCCACATCATAAAACTTACTCTTTGCTTGGTGTTCTTTTTTCTCCACATTCAAAAAGATAAGACTGAAATGATTCTTTAACGGCATGTCAAGGCAGTTGGCGCTTAATTGTACTCCAAGTACTATTAATTGTATTGGTAAACTCATTGTTTTCAGGGTTCTTGAAATGCAAAGAGTGGTTGACAGCAAAGTGCTTATAACCTTCGTCTTTTAGAAAATTATAAGAACAACAATCCAAGATCTCAGTGGGTCCCGGTTTGACAAAAGTTTCTACAGTTTCTTAAAGTTTTTACAATGTCTGTTTGCCTCGGTTTTCAACAATCTTGAAAAAAAACATCGTTTGACACTCGTTGAATTCCTTCAAACACCCATTTTACATTCACTCTTTTATCTCTATTAAATTCATTTTTACCAAATGTACTTTCAGTTTCAACATTATCTCCTTCACCATCCAAACGTAACCGTCCTCTTTCCAGAATCATAAAACATACTACCTAGCAAAAACGAATCCAATCTGTCACTGTTTTTACATCTACATTTACATCATTCGTAGTGAATTTAACATTCGCTGGTGCATCCCAGAAATATGTCATAGTAAGAACCTGAATCATAGTTAACTTACACTCACTGTACCACAAATCCTTACGTATTGCATCATAATATCCAAGTTTATTCATACCTTTCTTTCGTGAAAACGAAGCATACTCATCAGCAAGAAACAATTTCATTTATCTTTCTTGCTTTATTCAATCTTGACTAGTTGCAATTACTGCATCATTCATACATCATTTATTAATTTCTAATTTTCCTTTCATATGTAACTCTCCCCCTCCAAAATATACCATTTAAAATTTTATTCACTCTAACCAGTGAAACCACCTTACAATTAAAATCTTTAGAATTACAATTAAACATCAATTCCAAAATTGACCTTTGTAAATAAATATGAAGAATATTTACGAAATACGTATACATGCTTATGATATATGTGTTAGACAACTAAACGAAAAATAAACAACTGCTTAAAAGAGTACTAAGAACTATTAATACGTTCTTGATTTATTTTATAAACATAGGGGGTACCCATTCTCTCGATTAGCCTATTTTAATACATTTGTAACGCAAGACAAACGATTCAGTCTCTGGTCTCATTCATACATTGGCACAGTTCATTCTATTGACATATTTACTGAACGGGCACCGTACTTCTGCTCAATCAAATTGCGAATCGCGCGCGCAGTGAGTTCTTCGGCGCTTGGGGCGTTGGGGGGTGGCACCCACCTGGAGACGCGCAGCCCCATGGCGGCAGCGCGCCGCCTACGACCGCGCCCGCGCCCCCGCCCGCGCAGGCCCCAGCGTCACGGCATCCCCGCCCCCGGCCGCGCACGCCTCCACACCAACCACGCGCCCGCCACGCGCCACTCGCGGCGCGTTGCCGCGGAATCGCAAAACACGCACGCACGCGCCATCGCAACGCCAGGCGCCATCGCAACAAATGCCCCAGCGGTGCCCTAACAAACGCGCCACGGACCGCGCGCGATCTTTCCTTCCCCTTCCTTGTTCTATACTCGCCCCTTACTTCGTGGTAGATTCCGGCGTGGTAAGCTTCCGGCGGCACTAGCTTCTATTTTTGAAACAAAGAAGAAAATCACGTATCTCTTCATCTTAAATTTCCATAACTCCCACCCGCTTTTTACAAAAGTATATTAATATTTCTAGGCCTTTGAAAAAATATTTTGAATTTGTGTTCGCAAAATGGTAAAAAAATGCTTCTTTCACTTCACTCTCGTGTGAAACTCTTCTTCCCTTTTTCTTCAGTATTGATTCGTGTGGGCATAGCAGAGTGCTCAACCTTGTCTGTAGTGTGAATGCTCCAACTCCTTAAAGCCGTAGTCCTTCACAAGATTCTTTGCAATCTGAAGAGTAAGGCAGGTGCGTTGTTGCGAAAACGCTACCACCACGAGATTTCACGCAACGCAACCTAGTCAAGTACTCCCCTCCAAAAAACTGAGTGAGATGTCGGCTGCAAACTTATGTCATTATAAGAATTAATAATAAGACTAATATTGCTCAGGGTTTCCCATAGATAAGCCTTTCCTTGGTTGCTTAGCGACCGCTATTGCTCTGAACTGTATGGTAACTGTAAGGATTACATGATATGATGATATTACGGGGGAAAGGAGGAACATAATACAAGCATTCCCAAAGCGGGACTCGAACACGCTGTCCTTCGGTACGAGATCGCTACGCCACTGCTGCCTTAGCAATCTCGGCCCTCCGGGCCGCCACCGAGATTATTTGTATTGAAAGCTACTTCATTTTTACGGGGAACCCGGATTCGATCCCGGACCCGCCTCACGGAAAGCTATCCATGAGCCACCCGAGGGGTATTAATATGGTCTTTTTAAATTACATATTCGTTTACAGACGTGAAAAAGGAAAATAATATTTCCCGACAAATTCATTTCTAAACAATAAAAAAAATCAGACAAATATTACCGTGGAGTGAAAGTGTCGACACACATACTCGTAGTTGTGGAATGTACAAATCATTTCAGTTCTGTAGTTTATAAGCGCGACCAAAGAAAAATGTTTGCGACAAGTTTTTACCAAATGACCTGGGCAAAGTGTCCATTTTAATTTCTACCGGTGGCGAGCAGAGCAGAAATATTTCTCAGGTATATTTCCGATCTGGCACTGAATACGCAGTAAAGCTGCGGGTAGCAGTCTGCACAAACAGTAGTCAGCATTAAAAACCATTCAATTGGTCCTAACTTTTATTTATGTTTCGTATTGCCTAATCCTCCAGGCAATATTTTCAAATGGGTATATGAGTTCATGGATAGATGATATTACTCAAGTTATTAAATTTGAAAAGAAAATTCTCTATCGCTAGCTCATTGCGCGTGACCGTATCACACAGCGAATTCTTTCTATCACCCCCTTGTATCTTACAATAACGTTGTACAATCGATCATCGACTGTCTTTTCGGCGCCTTTCGAGCTCCAAATCGTTGTTGTTTTTTTACTAATTTTCACAAATCGTTCTTTTGTGTACTTATCACGCTAATAGAGAGAGTTTAAATTCTTTTAACTATCTATCTCTCTGTCTCTATCGATCTATCTCTCGCTCCCTCTCTATGTATGTATATATATATATATATATATATATATACATAGAGCGAGAGACCAATATATATATATTAAATCTGCAAAATTGAAGGTAGAGATTTTTGCCTTAGACGAAGTCGGTTAAAAAACGCAACTCTAAAAAAGGTCATCAACGATTTTTACTTTCTCGCTACGGACTAAAGAGCAAGTGGATAAACCCAGCTGCTAAATTTAGAAGAAAAATCCTCTAACACGTAGTGTAGGCAGAATCCGTGTTTTAGGGGTCCTTGATACCAAAAAATCGATTAACGGCAAACGCCTGGTTGTCCGTCTGTGAACAATGCTAGCGGCTAATCCGTTCAGCTGCTTTTCACCAAAATTGATATTCCCCCATTGATCTGGCTGATGATTTCTCTTGAATTTGAAAACTATATTTTAGTTTTGGGGGTACTCTACATGAAATCCCAGGGACATTTTCAAAATTTTCAAAAACTGACGCCATCGATTTTGATTAATTTTTGTTGTTGAGTAGTGTGAAAGACGTTTAAGAGAATGGTGAAGGTCTCATTGGTTAAAACCCCCATTTTTTCTAAAGTTGAAAAAATTCGAAATGTTTTCGGCTTCTTCCCACAACTACAGTAATGAAGATCAAATGTTTTTCTTAATGAAATGTGTTCATCAAAAATAGATCTTAAAATAAGGTCATGTTGAAGTTTTCAAAAATATGAGTATTTTTGGAGTAATTGAGTATCAAAAGTAGTCGCCCGCTCTGAAAATCCTGCGCTTCGTGATCGTAATTTTAGAAGTGTTTTGAGGCAGTTGGATGCTACGAAAGGTAGAATGTATATTTTATTTCATATTTCTTGGATCGTTTCTTACATTGGAGCTTTTGTTATACGTTTACAAATTAATCTTTTAGAAATTATTTAAAACTTATTTGAAAGAAATATGAAATAAAGATTTCTAGCCTTCAGCCACCTGCTCCCAATTTTCGCAGTTATTAGTTCCGAACGTTTGTGTGCTTTTGATTAAAAAAAACATAGTCCATAGTCTTTTTTGGAAGAACCGTAGTCCTTTAAATGTAAGTTTTTTCTACAATTATTTCTCAAGCTTAGCTTTTCTCTATATGCAACGGGTGATGTTGGTTTTGTGTATGTAGTTATTCTGCATAACCAGTATTTGTGTTATAGAATTTTTATGATAGTTCTTGTGGCATATACCTTCCTTGTGTTGTGAATCTGAGTATGCAAGGGAGAATGTAACAGCTAAGAAATGGATTCTACGTCAGATGTAGAAAGAACAGAGTGGAAGAGACGTAAACCAAAGAAAGAGAGAAAATAGAGAAAAGAGAGAGAAAAGAGCAAAGAAGGTTAAAGGAGAGGCACATTTTAATCACAAAGAAAGAAGACTTAGGCAACTTCTTCAGATATTGATAGTCATTTACTAACAGAGATTTGTACCTAAATTTGTCATCAGTGGCTGGTACTAATGTGGAAAACAAAAACTCTGATAATGATGATAACAGCAAAGGTAAAGAACAATAAGTTGGTTATTAATATTCCAAATTTATTAAGTGTATTTTCTTGCATTATTCCTTCAAAAATTGTAATATTCCTGCCCCAAATTAATAGTTTTAATAATACAAATTATTAATTAAAAACATCATAGTCCATACCCACACCTCACTTTATCAATAATTTCCACAATACAGTTCAATCTTCAACGACACTCAATCGTTCATAAGTAGCTCGAGAAAGTGCTCAGCAATTTTCATGCTTCAATTTTATGTCTAGCAATTTCGTCATGGAATTTTTTTTTTTTTTGCTCCCCTGAAAAATTGCGTTTTTAGACTATGGTTGACATTTTTTGAAGTAATTTATAAGAGACTACGAGCTGTTTAGTCTTAAAACATAAACTTATTAATAAATGTTACGCAAACGTTCCATTTCTGAAACTACGGGTTTCTTGTTTCGGTACTAGCATGATCCATACTTGTGGTTGGTATTAAAGAAATGTAATAAGATAAAATTCAAAAATAAATGCCAACATCCCATGTCGTAACATGAGAAAATAGTCTAACGCATTAGGTTTGTGGCTCAAAAATTGCGTTTGTTAGCTACGCAATAAGTGGTTAGAACAGCTTCCGGTAACAGCTGCGAAATGACCGATATGTGGAAAAGTCAGGAAACAAGAATCCGCACTAGATGTTAGTGGTCAGAGCTTATAAGATAGCAACTAAGTAAGATATAGAAAAAATTGATAAATAGAAAATAGTTAGGAATAAGTAATTCCTCTAATTTTACACCCTACACAACCCGCTAATAAAAGTAAAGATTTATGATACTGGGTTGCGAACAAATAAAAGGTTACTAATTCATTAAAAAACTAGTGGCGGTACAACAGCACGTAATTTCTCGCAATATTTTTGATGGCTATGTAATATTATAATATGACAATTTCTGTCTTGTATTCAACTACCATTTCAAAATTTGTTAAACAAACAAGCGTGAAAAATAGATATTTTTTTTTAAAATCAATGCTTAAACACAAACAGTTTCCTAACATTCAATTCAGTTTATTCACGTTCTACATAAATGTACCAATGATGTACGATGCGTATTTGACTCTTAAATAGAAATTATTAGTTTATATTAACGCGAACGAAAGGAACCCGTCATATCGCTTTCTGTAATCAGTGCGGCGTTATAAGCAGGGGTTACAACAAGCAACAATGATCGCCAATTCATATGGTCTATACGTTTTGCCAATTAGAATTGTTGATACCGCTGGCAAGAAAATGAAAATAGATAAAAATAGTATAATTAAATATAATATTTTTATATTTCATCAAAATTTCTCGGTTTTTATATGTTTCATTCCCACTTCCTATTAAGCAAAGCGAAATTTCACATTTGAGTCAATTAATGGATGCAATTTAAAATATATTTTAAATAATTTCTAAAAAATTAATTTGTAAACGTAAAACAAACGCCCGAAAGTAAGAAACGAAAAAATAAATATGTAATAATGTACAAATTCTTACTTACGGTGCATCCAACTGCCTAGCATCTCTAATTAATTTTACGTTCATGAAGCGCAGTAAGTTCGGAGTGGGCGATGTTTGTCGACAAATTACTCAAAGAATACTTACAATTTCGAAAAATTCAACATGACCTTACTTGAAGATCTCTTTTTAATAAACACAATTTATTAAGGAAAATTTTTATCTTCATATTTGTAGTTGTAGGCAGACGCCGAACAAATTTTGATTTTTTCAATTTTCGAAAAATCAGATCTTAAAACCAATGTGAGACTTCTCTTAAACGTCGTTCATTCTATCCAGGAACAAAATTTAGTTAAAAACGGAGTAATTTTTTACTTTCTGGCGCTTAAGAAGGAATTTCTTAAGAGAAAGTTATATAATGTTGCGCGCAGATGTTTTTCAGTAAACCTATTTTTTTAGCATGAAGGCCCCACAAAACGTGAGTTCTAACTGCGTATTAGAGGAAGTAATTTGGTATTTATAGAATTAGAATGATCCACTTTCTGCTCTCAGAAACCTACAATACGAATTTTTGTACCAAAAAAAATCACCGTTTTTTGTTTCATTGTTCACTACATTACGCATGTAGCATGTGAAAAATAAAAAATGAAGAAATAGGGACAACGTACATATTCATACATGAAAAAAGGAGCTCAGAGAATTCACTCTGGATATAAGTTATAATCATTTTCTTCTGAAGAGTTTCTTATCAAGAGTGGATTTTGTGGGAATTATAGTTCCATTAATGGAAACGTTACGCGTGATAATATTTACGAATTCTGGAGTCATCAGTACGTAGCATTAGAGATAAAATCGATCTGGATCTCTATGTCGTAATGAATATATAGAAGGCGAACGGCAATTTTATATCAATAATGTACTAAACATACTACAAATATTTCTAAGTGGTACATTTTATGGGTTTTTTAAAGTAAGTCTTTTAAAGTCGATATTTTTGTTTAATTGAGTAATGAAATTTTAGTAGTAGTCTGGAAGCCGTTATTAAAGATACGTAAGCTACGTGTGGCGTTGTATCCAGGGAGAGAATCTAGTGAATCCATTACATTGACTACTTTCCAACTGTTTGGTCTGCATCTTGTTCTATTGAAAATCCAAGTACAATGAAAATGTGTTTGTACTATATACCCTGCGTGGCCTACCACTACACACAATTCCTTGTTCTACCCGGAGGATTGCTCCCCGGGGTGGGCACCTAAGCTTTCGCCTTCATCCGCACCCCCCGCTGGCGCACTAGTCCACCGACAGGCTGGTATATGTATCCCGCGATAACCCAGTTACCCTAGCAGGAAGCTCCTCAATTAAGCCTGGTTTGGGACAGCTAGCTCAGAGCTACTAGCCTTTCAGGATAGCAGCGCAGTCAAATTAAGCGCCACTCACAATGCACCGGGACAAGACTCCTGTTTGTCCAGAGTATCGGGCCACTGCCACGATGAGGCCCAGCGCCCAAGTGGGGGTCGCCAGGACTAAGGCCCAGGTGGCTCGGTTGCCCCAACCCGTCTCCTCCCTACTTTCGCTTTGAAGCTATTGACGTGAGTACAGCTGGAATCTAGGCGAGCTGTCAGGGGTTCATGATCCCCGCCGGACTTTTGTATGTGGGATCGGAAGCAAGTCCCTCCCCCAATCCTGCCCAAATGGTCAGTGGCGAACCACCTTCTCCCTACCTCCACCTTGAAGCTAATGACGTGAGTACCGCCTAGTGTCGGGAACGGGTGAACATCTCCAACTCCACCTAGAGGCTCGGGTCTTGCAAGCGTCCGCTTCCCCACTCCTGCGGGGAACTGTGTTTGTTCTGTGGTTCAAGTGTTTTCGTATGTCTGCCCAGGAGATAAACGTGTCTTGGATGTAGTGTAGTGATAGAAGCAGCAACGTCCGTATGGTATTAGCTGGAAACTTAGAGTGTTTTCTTGTTTTTTTCTGTTTGTTAAAGAAGACTGTGTTGAAGGGAAAGTAGTTTTTTTATTAAACCATACACAAACAAAAATTTAATGCGTTGAAGTATAAACAAGTGGATTAATTTAGAAGTTTTCAATCATGACTTACTAGCTGCAGAACGATGTTCATGTAACAATTCGTACTTGTACTTTCTTAGCCATAAGAATTAACGAAGAATAATAGCCATAAGTATGATAAAGGAGTAATTTTCATTAAGATCATAGTAAATGATAAAATACAGAAAATTAATTTCATTTATCCCCAAAAACAGTTCAAAGCACCTCTTAGGTACTAAGGAGAATTATTACAACGCATAATTGACATTTCATAAAAACTAATATATCCATGATTAATTATCGACTATTTCAAATTTGTTTTCGATTTATGGGCATATCAACTCACAATTGCATGAGGGAAGAGAGAGAAGAAGTTCCTGAAGAGCAGGAGCGTCTGTCAGTGCAATGCAGCAGCTCGGAGCAGGACCCCTCGGAGCCTAAAATAAACAGCCGATGCCGGGGGATGGGTGGAGCGCTGCATCCGGTGGCACCGTCTTTTTTCTCCTCCCTGATTCTCCTCGCTGAATGAAGGACAATTTTAAAATCTCCTTCTAAATATCATATCGCCTCATTTCCGACGTTTTTCTACATTTTCACTTAATTTAACGATGTATTCCTTCATTCCGTAACTAATGTATTTTGATGTTGTCAATGGATCCAGAACGTACAGATTTGGTTAAACATTTGGTTGATACCGAAAAATCGACTTTTTTAATATTATTTATTTATTTAATTATTTTGTACATAGATCAGTTTTTGATAACTTTACATATGTATTGATGACTTATTAAATAAAACTTAACCTAAGTTAACACTCCTAAAGAGGTTGACGAAACCATATTGGCATCTCATAGGATCTATTCCAGATTTGAAAACAATTCACAAAATGTGGAATGGATATTTATTTTTTATGCGCGTGGGATAGATGGGGGTTTTGCAAAGTTTTAATGAAGATAAGGTTTGGATATGGTGTATTTTAGAAAAGTAGTTGTGGGATAGGTAGCAGATGTGGTGCATGATGGAATCGAGATTGAATTCATTTTGTAATTTATGGTTAGATATGAACCAGGATGCTTTAGTGATTGTACGGAGGAATTTGATTCTGAACTATAGAATTTTGTTGATGTTTGTTATTTGCAGCATTGATCCTACTGGACAGGCGTAGAGAAGAGGTCAATGGATACTGTTTTGAATAAAGTTATTGCTGTTTTGTAAGGGAGGTATAATTTCTATTTATTAGAGGTTTTTAAGTGATGCAGTTTGTTTTTAGTTTGTGTTTTTTAAATTGTTGTTTTTTGTGACATTTGTGTGTTTAGCGTTTAGATCACCTAGTATTAATATTTTTTTTTTTGTTTGGGTGAAATATATTTCTATGGGCTTGTATTGACATTATTGTAATTAAAAAATGCTGTTACTGAATTCTGAATGTAATGATTATTGATGGTATGAAGGAGTTTATGAAGTTAATAATACAGGACTTGATATAGAGTTAACTATTGTATTAAAAAGGGATTTATTATCTTATTATTATTATTATTATTATTATTATTATTATTATTATTATCATCTTGTTGGTTTTATTGAGTGCGGTTTCTCTGTGATCTCATATTGTTAATTAATCCTGGTTGGTTTACAGGGTTGTTGTTCCTAGTGAAGTTTTGGATTGGCTGAGTAGAGGGTAGTGATGGAAATTGTTCTTGTTGGTTGCTAAGGGATGGTGGTGGTGTTCTTTGGTATGGATTTCTTGTGTTGTTGGGTGGGGTGATTATGTATTCAATGATTTCCTTAATGTATAAACATTTCTCATTTCTTACATCTGCACGGTGATTGCCTTTGCAAAGAATACAGATTGGGGTTGCTTTACTTTCAGGACAAGTTACAGTATAGTGATTACCAGAACATATTGCATAGTTAATTTTGTGATTGCAATTATTTCCAGAGTGTCCAAAGCCCAGACATCTATAGCTTTGTAGTAGACCATATCGTCTTTTCCTTTTTTCGGTGGTGACTTTGAAATTGCAGATTTGATTAAAGTTGAGTATTGTTTCCAGTGGTTCATTGCCGTTGAACTCGGCTGCGAGTAGAATCTTCTATTGTGTTGATTAAGATTTTATGATTTTACGGAAATCTTCAGCTGAGACGGGATTAATTTTCACTTTGATGTTTTTTGTTCAGCTACGAAATTTTTTTGATTCGTTAATTTTAATTTCATAAACAAATGTGTTGATGTGAATTATTTCGGCAAGAAAAATTGGGGGGATTTTATTGGTTGTTGTAAACTGTGTAGTTTGATCATACTTTAGAAGTTGGAGGAATAGAATTGGTTTCCTTGGAGACTAATTCCGAAAGTCTGTTACCTACTGGAACACTGTATGAAGATTGCAAGTCTATATTCTCATTTTGGTAGTTGAAGTTTTGGGCTACGGAGCCTATGGGAACATCGTAACACTCTGTGGGTGGAGCACTGGCTAAATCTGGTTTAAAACCTTTAAAATAGTTACTGTCATTTTCACTGTGTTTTTTGTTATCGCTGTTGGAAGCGTCCTCGCCTACTGACTTTTTTCTTTGGTTGACGCTGGCGATGTACTTTGTTGTACCTTTCGATGGGTCATGATAACGTGAAGTTTCTGACGTAGAAGATTTCAAGGCTGAATCCTCGTTTGTAGCACTCTCTCTCTCTGTGTGGTAGGTGAAGTTGCTGTGCGGAATACCGTTGGAGTTGTGTAGCACGTAAAAAACAATGCTGACTACGTTGCAGGTTGATTGATTCACATCGAATGACATTGGTGAACGTTATTCGATGTACTGGATTAATCTACATTTCACTTATTGCACTTATTACAAGAAGCTCTTGAAATATAAACTGGTTTGTCGGAATCGGGCGGGCCCGTACCTACGCTAGCGTTCCGACTTTTACGAGCGCTCTGCGATGAGAACGGCTCGGTGGTCGGGACTCGAATCGAAAAATTGACTGACGGCAAACCGTCTGTCCGTCCGTCTGTGAACAACGCTAGCAGCTACACCGTTCAGACGATTATCTCCAAAAAAGATATTCCCTAATCGATATGTCTCACGTCGCGGGTTCTTGAATTTGAAAGCGATATTTTAACTTTTTGGAGGGGTTCTTTACATAAATTCCCTGAAATATTTTCAAAAAAAATGGCGCCATGGATTTTGATTAAATTTTTATTGTTAGATTGTCAAAATGACGTTTAAGAGAATGGCACAGGTTAGTTGAAATTGTGAAATGGTTGAAAACTCTTGAATTTTCGAAAATTGAAAAAATTTAAAATTGAATTCGGCATCTTTCTCGAACTAAAATATTAAACAAAAATGATATTTTCCCTGAATAAAATATGTTCTTTAAAGATAGATTTTGAAATAAGGTACAATTTTTAGAAAATTTGAGTATTTTTCGCGTCACGTTGCATGAAATATAAATTTTTTTTAAATTTTTGCTTAAACATTTTTTTCTCAAAAAAGGCTTCATGGTTTTTGTTGAAATTCTGTTTGTGGACAGTCTGAAAGACATTCAAGAAAATAGTGCAGGTCTCATTGTGGTTGAAAACCTTGATTTGTCGACTATTAAAAAAAATTAAAACTTTTCTGTCCCTTCCTACAACTACAATTATGAAGATAGATTTTTTCTTAATGAAATGTGTTCATCAAAAATAAATTTTCAAATAATATCATGCTGAATTTTTCGAAACTATGAGTGTTTTTAGAGTTATTGGGCGTCAAAGCTGAAAATACTGTTCTTCTTCATCGTAATTTTGGGTGTTTTGAGGCAGTTGACGCGTGTTCGTGAAATCCGATTTGTTCTTTTGGAACTATATTGTTTTCTTTCAGAAAACTATTTTGCCTTTTATGGATTAATTTTTCAAACATCTTTTCTATATTTGGTAATCAACTTATTGGTCTGTAATTTGAGAGTAAACTGTGATCCTTATCAGATTTGCTTATTGGTATTATTATGACTTGTTTCCATAAATCCGGGAAGTAATTAAGTCTTCCTGTTGCCCATGTGTTTGGTATTTGTTTGACCCTCAGTAATTGAGAATAAAAATTACCGCATTGGGTTGTTTCCTTGGCCTTCCTGTTCGGCACCCCGGTAGATGGCAGGGTGGTTACCTTGGCAGTTACAAAAAACAGGGGTTGAACTTTAACTGATTTTGCACGCTGAATAATGGTGCTTACTCGGGCATCTAACACATCTAGGATCTCAATAACAGCCTACGTATGCCCTAGCCTTTGGCATTTTTCACAATGAAAAGGTTTGTTATTTACATAAGCCTGAAATCGTACAATACAATAACCGTAACGTTTAAGATGTAAAGTGTCTAGAATTTGTTTCGTCCTTTCGTTATACTGCACACATGTTGATAGACATTTTATTTCTATTATATAACATAGACACTTTTACAACGTATTTTAGTTCAGTAAGAACATTACAAATTTCTTGCGTCGAATATGAGTAGGTAATGTCTTGCATTAATACTGAAAACTTTTTTGTAAGAGGGTCTCTGAAGGAATGAAATAGTATCTTTTTTTTATTTCTAGAAATGTTTTGAAGTTTCGGTAATCTTCAATTTCTTTTAAATTTATTTTTACCCCATTATTTTCTAATCGGGCGTTGAAGTCACCATTGGTTGTTTCTTTGGAGTCTTGTAAGATTGGAGGAAAGTTATAATAGGAGGAATTGTCGGTGTTTTGGCTGCTTATTTGTGTTTAAATTTACTGCATTGTCGTCTTCACTCACCACATTGCCCAGTACTGCAATATCTTCAATGGGTTGGTACATTATAAACATAGCCAGAAGTTTCAAAATCAGTCTAATTTCTTTTACTCTCGTTCAATGGTTTACTACTTTCATGACTTGTTTTTGAACGTAATTCTATGCAATACTCGTCCCCTTGCCGGGCGCGCTTGTACCTGTTATATTCCGGTGCGCCCGGAATTGACTTTTCACTTTCCGAGGAACCTAATTTATCTACGCCTTCATGGACCATTTTTTTGCTGTAGGGTGCTCAGTTTTTCTTGAACTGGTTGTTGATAACCTGCGCGTAGAATCGCTCCTGGAAGTTGACCATTGGATGTCCACACTACTTGTGGAGTTACATTAGATTTGGATTTTGCACAAAACGATGCTGAAACCCCTGAGGAGTGTTTTGCATTAAACTGCCACTTGGAACACTGATTACGTAATAACGTATCACTAGACTCACTGTTTGGATAATTAAGTAGTTTTATAGAACTAACAGTTAGATGACCCGCAACTGAACTGGCAGTAATTTTTGGCTCGTTAGAATGCGCTGCTCGATGTGAATCGCCAACAAATGTTAGAATTTGTATATTATTTCATATTTCATTTCATTATTATTTATTATATATTTATGTTACTTCATTTTAAATTGCGTATTTTAATTGTGTTAAATGTGAAAATGAACAGGTGAGCGGTCATTGTTGGTTGTTACCCATTGTTGTTACGTCGCACATATAACACAGCAATGACAGTTGCTTTTCGTTCGCGGAAATACGCTACAGACTGGGAATTTTTTTACGGCTGTCACCGCTTCTCGCTTCTCAGTTTCCACCTCTTCCGATCTTCCCAGTCTCAGTCTTTGAGGCCTCTTGCTTCCATTTCTTCTTGGATGTCCTTTCTGCAACTTCTTGGTGATCTTCCTCGTTTCTTCCGCTCTGGAGGTGTCCAAGCCCAGATCATCTTAGGCCACCAATTGCTTTCCATTCGCTGGAGAAGTCCATACTAATTAAATATTTTTGTTTCAATTAAATCCAAGATGCTGCTCTCTACTTTCATCATCTGTCTTATTGTTTCATTTCTAATACGATCCAACCTGTACAACCAACAGCACCTTCTCCAGTAGTGCATTTCCAGGGCGATCAACCTACATGTATCCCTTTTCTTCAATGCGCATTTTTCAGCCCCGTACTTATGCTCTGTGCGATGGTCTTAAAAATATGAGCCTTCTTCTGTTTTGTGATATTTTTGCTCCAGAGAATAGAGTGTAACTATCTTATCAGTCCCTTTCCCTGTCCTATCTTTTTGTAAATGTCAACAGAGCTTCTTCCCTTCGAAGAGAGGGTAACTCCGAAGCACCTAAAGGTTTCACTTCGTTTAATGTTCCCTGTAGCGACATCCCGATCCCCAAGTTCTTTATCCCCTGCTATCACATACTACGTTTTTTAAGGTTTATAGTGAGACCCCATCTTTCATATTCCTCTTGTAATTTGCGAAACTTATAACTTGCATCATCTTCGCCCCCAGCTATGTCCACTTGATCATCGGCAAACAGCAGAGTGTACAGCACATAATTTTCTATTGGCAATCCCGTTCCGCCACACTTCCGTTTCCAATTTTTACGCGCTCCTTCAAGATAATTTTTAAAAAAGAGAGGGACTAATGAGCAACCTTGTCTTAATAATTACTATTATATATCTTTTTATCTATGTGTTTAACAACGCTATCAGAATCGTCGTTATTCATTAACTTTTAAATATTTGATTTTATATATTTTGCTTACTTTTTGGTTTAAATGCTCTTCGATTTCAAATGAGTTTTACAAAAAATCATTCGGAGAGAAATTGTGGTATAACTATTATGGTATACCAGTTAACAATTACTAATAGAAATTCCTTTTATCAGGGGGGAGGATCAGCGTTTTAGCTGAATACCGATTCTTATCCCCCAAGCTTGTCAGCATTGTTGATTTGAACGATGAGATAATGATGATGATGATGATGGTGAGGGAGGAAAGGACGGCACACACATTAGACGCACACAAATACACCCATGCCCGAGCCGGGACTAGAACCCGCGGTCTTCCGGTCAGAGATCGCTACGGCAGTATTGTCCGAGAGATCTCAGCCATCTTGATAACCCGAGTGCAACAAATATGTGTAGTAACATGAAAAAGGTGGTATCTTAGAGAATAAAAACGATAAGGCGAGTTATACATTTTCCAATTTCAGCTTGACAGAGAGATGCAATCTGTATCTGTGGTCAAACACAACGCCCCTGCGTGAAGCGCGGAGGATATCGAGGGGATAAGAGGAGATGGCGCCGCTTCCCTGCGCTTATCACCTGCACGCGCGCCCGCGGCCGCGTGCGCAGGGGCGAAGCCAAGTGCAGCGGCGCGCTTCCGGCGCGCCTCGCCCAACCTCCAGGCCCGGGGGCGAGCCGATGCACACGTTGACGCACGACTTCCCCTTCCGGCCAGGACGTTACACATGTGTCCGCCGCCCTGCGCGCAGACCTACTAGGATGACCACGCGCTGCGGTTTCGCGAGTCGCCAACCAGAACCGTGAGCATCGTAAACATGGACAACGCCGCCGCCGTCACCGCGCCGCCGCGCCTTTCGCGGAACCCTGACGTCACGGCTTCACACACGCGGCCCTGTTTTCCCTTATACACGCTCCCCGATAACCGAAAGGCTTGCGACTGTAGGATAGGCCGAAGGTTACGGCGCGGAGGAGGAGAGCCGATAGGGACCGGAACCCGCCGCCCGCTATAAAGCCGTGTCGTTCCGCCCGGCGAAACGGGAGAGACGTACGGGCAGCTCGTGGTGGTGCAGTGTGTTGAGTTGAGATGCAAATAAGCGTGTTGTGGGCAGCGGCGGCGGCGGCGCTGGCGGTGCTGGCGGTGGCGGGGGCGGCGAGGCTGCCTGCGTCCGAGGAGGCCGCCCCCGCTTTCAACCCCCCGCCGGCCCCGCCCGTGGCCGTGGCGTACGCCCCCCGCGCCCCGCCGGGCAAGGCCGGGCCGCGCTACTCCGCCGAGAGGGCCAGCCCCGAAGTGGTCGTCAGGTGCGTATGCTCCCTCGGGCTCTCTTGGAGAGAGCGTCACGACTTCCTCTAATTTTAAAGTAGAATAGCGACACCAATAGTGGGCTTTTCAAGCACTAAATTCCAAATTGGAGACTTCTCACTTGCTTCAAAGTTGCAGAACGTCGATGTTATACCTTCTAGTAGTAATATTTACCACAAACATAATTTATTTTTCTTCAATATTTATAGAAAAAGCTAAATACATCTTATTAAAATTGGCTTTACAATGAAGAATCATGTACAGGAATATATAGGACCTTTTTTGTCTTCAATAAGTTCAGGGCGTACAATATGCATTGGATATTACTGAGCCGAATCATCCACAACGATCACTAAAAACATTCGTTATTTTCAAGTGGCCACTACCGAAACACAAGTTGTGGTTTAGAAATAAATAAATGAAAAAATATAACAAATTCAAAATTTGTCATTTTCAGGCAAGGAATCATGCGGAAATTCGTGTGCTATTCGGTCAATGAGGTTTACTTAACAAATTTAGTACTAATCGCAAGCATTTCGAAAAAACTACAAACATTTTCTTAACTTTGGCCACTACTTTGGTTGATATTAATTTACATACACAATTTTTATTTCAATTAAATAATTTTTTCTAAAAACACTTTCATAAATTCATATTATTAGAAACCATTAACATTATGATTGTGAAACGAAAATACGTTGTAACCAAATACGTTTAGTAGTGCTTCTTTACACAGAAATTCGCGGAATACTATTATAAAGTGTCGTCCACTCTGGTGGATTGATGTAGGGTTACCACCGCAAGCCTGAATTTTCATATCTGACAAACAGGAACAGGACAACCACATTCCAACATCTAGAGCTCTTACAGTCTCCACCACCATTGTCGCCGTGGCTGCCCCTGTTTTCCAAGTTGCACCCAAGAATGCAAGACAACTTTCGAACGTATCATTCATACCCAAAAATCTTCACCATTTTTCAAGCTCTCCTCCATTTCGTAACAAAAATCTCCAACCCTTTCAACTGTTCGTAACACAACATGAACCACTCTCTTTACAGTTCACAAAATTACAAACGCTTAATATCAGTAACCTAACAAATAGTAAGTTAAGGAATTAAATAATTGAAGGGATAGGAGTAAAAAAGGATAACACTTAAAATTATAGTTTTTGTGATATTAAGTTTTGGGAATGCTTTCATCTGCTGACCATTCACTGTGATTATCAAATAGTTCAAATTATGGCCCTTTCTAACTAAATATTCACTGCAACGCTCTCTTTGAATTCTTATATTGTCAATATATTTTTAAAACACTTTTCAAATTGTATAGAATTCTGTTCAACGTATCGTGTTGAATTATTTCCCAATGTGTCGTTCTAAAATTTTGTTTATTTATTGAAAATAAAGTTATTAAACATATTATTTTAGTACATTTTATTTACAATTTGTTCAGTCTAGAAAACTCGGTGAATTATGATTTCTATAAGGCTACGTGAGAAAAAATGGCGCCGATTGGCAACATATAATTGCTTACTATTAAAAATTTTGATATAATTGTGAAGTGTTATTTTATATTACTTATAGTCGCATTGGAACAATCAAATTGGGTAGCACACTTCAAAGCTGATTGTTTTGTGTCCCTTTCCTAATCCTTGAAGTGCTTAGTGGTTCAAAAAAGTTTCATTATGGACTGTGGAGCACCCAAGGGAACGTTGATGGGGCTTGAGCCTTCTCGTTGGAAGCCAATATAGTTTCTCGGATTCAAATATAGTTGTTTTTTATAGAGGAACATTGTCTCAAATGAATACGTTATAAATAATTATACATTAACAAATAAAACAATTAAATTCAAAATAAATCAAAAATTCTTTATAAGAAAGCATCCAGACTGCTGGTTACTACTCGTGTAGCCTTCTGCTTTGAAAAATCCTTACTGCGTTTACGTACATGAAAACCGCGAAGACCAGAGAAGTGGATGTTCCTTCACTTTGAACGTATTATTGATACATCTGCATTTAGACGTGGCACCCACTGATACATGAAACCTCTTTAAATTACTAGTGTTTTAAATTATTTCTAATGACGTAGAGGTTCAAGGATAAATTAGAACGAAAAATGTTATATGCTAGGAGAATTGTCTTATTCTGAGAAGAGGTCGTTTTATTAGCAAAGTAAAAGTAGAATATTTTCGAAACGTATATCTTCAGAAAAATAAAAAATTCAGATGCATCAATATTCCCGGTAAACCGACGATTTGAGAAACTCACTTTGATAAACAACAAGAAGACAAGAATAATTTGAAATACAATTTTATTGATTTGTCGTTCATACAGGAGACAGTTTGTAAAATATTCTTATTACATTTTCCAGGTCATCTGATACCCAGAATCGATTGGGAAGAAAATGTCCGATCGGGCAGAAAATGGATACCCTCAACATCTGCCGAGAAATCTGGAACTAAACCAGGAAACACAGGTCAGTTCGCTAGCGCCCTATCTAGTTCTGATCTATTGATTAGTGAATTGCAATAGAGGGAAAAGGAAATATTTTCAGACATTTTATCCAAAGTATTTAAAATGGGGACTGTTTGCTGTTCTGTTCAACTCAGCATATTTATGAAAATAGTTTCTGAAAAGGAAGCTTTCAGGAGAAACTCAAGAGCAATAACATTTCATGTCGAAAGTGTCATAAATAAAAAAATCTCATATTCATAAAGATATGAAAACTCGTAGAACTCCACTTGAAGACATTGTATTTGCTACCGATTTTCGAAGGAATGACTAGTAATAGCAGTGGAATCGTGTTTACCCCACTCGCTTTTAACCATTCACTATCACTATAAACGGAAGCGATTGCACATTGTTTGAGGAACTGTCGTTCTTTGTTTGCATTCCTGTTTCATTAATTTCGACATGCAGTCGACACTTTTCGCAACGCATATGTCGTTGCAGGACAGTTAATAGGAAACGAAATATACGGAAAACATATCACATCCTGGTTGTGCGGGAACATCTGAAGATTTTAGCTTCCTCCAACAAACCACACCTTCCGATTTGATGTCTTCCTAGAGGATGCTTTACTTATCACGGGAAGAGACTCTTCCTGTTTGTTTATCAGAGAATCCTAGGAGGGGCAAACTCAGAGAGTGGTAGTTTGTCTTTGAGTCTCACGGTTAATCGGGCATTGCCAGGGAAATCCCTACCAATTCAGATAAAATCAAAAAAGTGAGTGCAGCTTTTGTGTTGATACTCCAGTAATCTATCCTATCGTGACGCAGCAATGATAATTATCTGGAATAGGACTTGAAGATACCGCTTGGGTGAACAAAAGGCATGAGGAACGCCGGAGAACGGGAAAGGGGCGTGGCTACCTTTGGATCTGATTGTTTGAGATCACCTAAATTATGTAACTTTTGTGCCATTTGTTTTCGACTTTGTAAACCGTATAGTTTACTACTACTCTTTCCTACAATATGCATTTCAGTTCGACTTCTGGATGCCATTTGCTATACTTTTATCTTTCCTTCCATGTCAGCCCGGAAGAAATATTTTAATGGTAGTAGAAACGGTCGAAAGTTTGCTTTTCACCTCTGGGATGGAGACTTAGAAAGTATCACAGTTATAATTCCTTTTTATACCATTAGTGTCTCGGCATTCATGATCACAAATCGACACATTACAAATTATTTCCCGGCATCACACTTTCTAAATTATTACAATAATGCATTATCCCAATACTGGCCATTAACTTGACTGATAATGGAAGGTCATCCTCCAACTATTTGATCACTTTTAACATTGCTAATAATAAATAATTTCGCTGGTGAAGTACATAATCCCAAGGAATTTACTATAATTAATACGAGATTTTATTTCCTACACAACGTTAACTGGATGTAAATCAAATCAGGCGATATTTCGAATAAATTTTCCTTTCTTCAGTAATATGACGAATAAAAATAAAAATGTCTGAATATAAATGCCAATAATTAGAAGCTCCAGCTTACTATGAAAATATTTTCACAGAAAATAAAATCATGGTGAAGCATAGATTGCGCAAGAATGCAATCATTTTTGCTGCCAACTGCACTGAAAAACATCCAAACACATAAAATAAACAAAATACGTAATGAAATGGTTTCCATGGAGTCGATGCATAGGACTCCACAGTGGTCAACAAAATTCACGAGAAAACATAACCCCTGAAAAGTTCATACTTTTCAGTTACCAGATTCATTATCTTACGATACTTCATTATGGTTCACGTAGCTTTTAGATAGCAGATAATACTTATAGTATTTTTACTGCATCCTTATAACCAATTGAGCTTTCAGGCGTTTAGTGAACCCTTGTAATTCAGAGGTTTATTTATTCCTTTCGTAATGTTAGTGTCACTTACGTGCGATGACTGCCTATGAACGCAATAAATGTAATTAATAGTGACTCTCAATTAATGCAAAAATAATTATAATAAAACGCATTTTTATTAAATTTTATTATTATATTATTAAATTTTCTCATAACTGTGTAAAAATCCCAAATATGCTATGTTGTACCTGTGGAGAATTCACTCTGAAATCGCAGAAACCGAACTTCAATCCTTTGGTAAGGAAGTGTTATGAACAGTATTTCTGGTGTAAGGTGGGCGACCAGGACAAGAAATGAACCTCCCATGTAATTGTGTCGTGGGTTACACTTCTGACACGCTGGTCGAAAGATTCACAACACATGCTCTTCGCTGTTCCCATGATTTGGAGAGAACCAACAAGCCAAACATTGTTATTTCTGCCTGACACAAATAGCTGGAATAACCACAGAAACGAAGAAAACTGGAATAACCTAATGTATCATCTGTTATAAGCCCTTTGTGTCACGGGGAAGAATTGCCACTACCTCCAGAGAACGTGATAGTGAATGAAGATGAATGCTGCAGCGACGGACATTCAGAGGAAGAGATACCCATGCTGACACATTTCAAACCTACTGTGTAACATTCCAAGCTCCTCTTAATTTTTCTTAACATATATTGTGATGTATTTCTCACTGCATACATGTGGATCTGTTGTTATTAGACCGTGTCATTTTGCCAAATACATACAAGTATAATACATAAGGAGACAAACGCAATTACAAAAACTGTCATCACATGAAAACTGAGGCCGATACAGAAGTTCTGAAATTAGATTTGGATTGATAGGCAAATTATCTTCCAGAAGTAGAGTGTTTTGTCCTTGTTACAAAAAGAGTTTTTGTAGACCAGTGTAATTATCAAATAGCTTCCACTATCTGATGATTGTTCTCTAAAAAAAAAAGAATTTGGCAGAAACATTATTTCCAATAAATTCAAGCGCCTTTAATCATGTAACACCCATTCTATCAAATATAGCCCAATGTAAGGGAAGAATGGCAGTTCATACTATTGAGGCAAACACGCACCGTGCTACACGAACAATGACAGTCAATTCACTTATATTAGCATACAACTGTGGTAACTAAATTAGCCATTAGGAAATTGCGCGGTTGGAATAATGAAAGAGCGAGATTCCATATCCCTCCCTGTTTCCACTCGACGCAATCTTGTGTGCAATTAGGCCAGCCACATTCCAACATTTCCGGACCAAGATTAGGGGCTTCGCGTCTTTTGCGGTGTACAGAAGGCGGTGGCGGCAACGGCGGTGTATCTGGAGGCGGCAACAGCGCGCGACGAATTGAGCAGCCTCTTCGTAATTCCGTCTCAAGGAAATAACCCAGACCTTGCGAGTCTGTCAAGTTGACTTACCTGGGGCGTGTGCGACTGATACCGAACGAGTAGAGAGGGGGAATGTGACAAAAAAAGAAATTATACGTTTTCATTACAGTTGTAGCACATTGCAAATGCTTTTAATACAGGGGAGGTTTTGTTCTTGAGTTTTTGATATATCTACGTATATTCTCATGTTCCAGAAAACATAATTCTGTTTGGCTAATTTTCCATTCAGAGAAAAATTTTAATTTTGCTACTGTGTTTATACGTTATTTAATATTAACATCTAATTTTCAAGAATGGGACATAATAATTCCTGAGCATTAAAATACTTAAATAATCCCTTTTTATCGGCTGTATTTATAGGTACTTTATTTGTAAATCCGATTTGACATTGTGACATTCCCTAACTCATTCATTAAAGATGTTCTGATTTAAAAATTGCGACTTTCAACTTCATTACAATACAGTTTACAAAGCAAGGGTGTTTATGATGGCAAGATATTTCAGAATAATCGTTGAACATTCGTCGTGCATTTTGAAATCTAATTAAGATAATAACCCAATAACATGTACTACGATAAAAACAGAGTAAGTTGAAGCATCAAGTGCTATTTTAGCGCAACCAAGTTCAACAAATTGTCTAATATTTCCAATTCAGCAATATATTTCCAGATCACCCTTTTAAGTAATTATAAACATGGTCCTTCAAAATGAGACTAAATAGTAAATTAAGCTACGTATTCTGCAAACATGCTATCATTTTCAATTACTCTTTCTAAATGAAAACTATGTCGAATTTCGTAATGACAGGCAATATTCAAATTATTCTGTTGAGGAAATTGCAGCTGCACTTATGATATTAATTCATTTAATAGTTTAACACATTTTGGGAATTTGGTAAAAAAATAGGTGAATAATATCAGCTTGTGACCGATTGGCATGCTATTATACTTTATACTTATTAGTTGAGGTGACACTTGATACCGTCGATAAGAGTTAAAGCTAGGATGACAAATGAAGATAAACGCATGATGAACGGATAAAGATAAACGGATGATTGATGTCTATCTCCCTGACATCACCATAAACTATTAAATAAAACAGCGCACAAAGAAGAAACATCTCTTTCAGCCATAACCGTGGTACATTCCCCATTCAGTTACTCCATCATATCTGCGAAACACTCATTTCGCATTACACCCCATTTTCCTAAATTTCAATATTTTTAAATTTAAATCTTGGTACTTTTATTAATTTTTCGAAGACCTGGTTTCAATGTTTTAAGTATGTTGTTTTCTTTCAAACTTACTATTGTAGATTATTGTCTGGGTTTTGTTGATTGTCTGGAGAGTATGTCGAACTGAAACTAGTAACATCATTAGCAGCACTGAACTTCGGTTGTTTTAATATGCGACTAAAATATTACATGTAAATCTGAAAAAATTCTCGTTCGTAAAACAGAGAAAGAAAATAAATCTCTAATTCGTGTATTTTTTATCCGAAATTGGGTTAAAGAACGCACACGTGGAGCTATTTTAGTGTGCACTAAACACGAATGCATTTATGGAATTTTTGGAATAATAGTAAAGATTTAGTAAAGTGATTTTACTGATTGTAATTAGGGGTGATGAAGATAAATTAAAATTGTATTTTACTCCCAGAAATGTCGCTATTCTAAGTGTCAAACAGTTTTTATGTACATTATTTTACCCAAGTTACTGACAATTTCTCTAGGAGTTTGGTAGGAATTTTATATAAAATAATAAATAATTTTAAGAAAAAAAGTATAATATCCTATTAAGTGTTCACATTTACCTCGACCCAATAAATATAATAAAAAAAACAACTTTATCATTTACTACAGGTACATACACAATGAGGGAAAAGGTAAAGAAAGTGCAAACTATCTCAACAAAGAAAGCATGCGATGAGGCTTCAATGACACCCCATGCCGTTATACTATAGTTTAAATCTATTCTTGTTATCTCATTCACTTCAAATTTTAAGCAATTATGAAACGTGTTTGAGGCCTGTATTCGGTTTTACAATTACTCCTATTTACATTCAGAGAAATAATCAGCAATTTTATCACTTATTTATGTATATTGGAAGAAACCTAGCCAACATTGTAGCACATTTTGTGTTATTTGAAATTAATCATAATCGATAAACTGACTCATATTTAGGTGGCTCAGGGCATCAATTGATGTCCAAGGTTTGAGTTTCAACGGTGGCAGGATTTTCAAGACTAACTACGTTGAATTCAGATGCTGTCAGGAGGAGAATTCTAGAGGTCTACTTCTCTGACCGGTAGTTTTCCATAGTTTCTCCAAAGAACACCAGGCAAATTCGAGACCAACACCCTAACAAAGGGGCCACGGACCGCGTGCGATCTCTTTGACCTCTCCTCACCCATTACTTTCACCTACACTTACTACACTACGATTATCAGACAAGCGGGTGCTTAAAGGGTTTCCGACTGGGACAGTGTCACCACTGATGGAAACTACCTGGTTGGGGAAAACCCCGCGACCCGCCTTGTAGGTCGCAGCCGAATCTAGCCATCCAGCGGAGGAAGAACACCGCCACCTCCAGCGATGAAAGCATGCACTACACTTTCGGGACTAATGGCCTAAGCGGTCAACGCGTTTTTAATCACAAATCAATCAAACTATTTCAATGCAAATTTCCAATCGCTCCTCACTAATCAATGAAACTATTTCAACGCAAATTTCCAATTCGCTTCTCGGTTGCGAGACGGGATTCTAGCGAACAGCCACCTCTCGCTCTAACACTTTCGGCCACCGAAGAAGACAAGCAACAAGCTCACAGTGAAGCCACATTAGCACAACCATCTCCGATTTCTTGGAACGGTTATGCAATAATATAATATTGCAAAATGTATCTTACTCATTCTTCAGTAGCCTCTTTAAAAAAATTCTTCTCCAAATAAAGAAAAGGAGATTTGAAAAATATACATATAAAAAAACTTCAAAATTTAAAAACTTAAATAAAGATGACACCCTTAACATAGAATACAGTGAATTTTGCTCTACCAACAGCAAAGTTAAGAAAATCTAAGCTGCTTGTTTAAAATGTATGATTGCATATTTTTCTTATTTTAAGCTAAAAATTGTAAAAAATAATATTAAATGTGATAGGGCCTTCATGTAAAGTAGCCTTAAAAATTAAAAATATTCGTTTACAATTCTCCGAGTGAAGTCAGATCGATTGGTGAGTATCCATTTTGGAGAAATTCCTCTGAACGATTTAGGCGCTAAGATTGTCCACAGACGGACAACCAGACTGACGGACACAAAAGTCAGAGTTTACGAAAAGAATACTTCTTCGGTATCACGGACTTTGAAAATGTATATTTTCGCGAAAATTCCGACATTAATTTTTGATGCACTACGTAACTTTCTCTGCACGAGAAAATAATATTGGTAGACGAGATATTTTTCCTCTCGTGAAATCGTCCTGTTGTCATAAGCACGAAGAAGTAAACAAAAATACAAATTTGGAATGGAAAGACACTAATATATTGCATTGCACTTGTATGTAAATGTAGCAGAACATTACACCATATAAAATAATGGAAAATTAATGATTTTATAACATTCTTGGGTAATAGAAAAATGTATAATATTTTGATTTAGTATAAGCCGAGAAATGAAAAAAAAAAAAAATACCGGCCGGTCCCTGGCGGCCGGCGCTCACCCGGCTGCGAAGGACGCTCCAGCGCGTGGTCCCGGTCCCGAGAGAAGAGAGGCGAGCGCGCGCTGGGCGGTAGAAATCGCGGACAATGCAGATCTCTACACAATTAATAATTAATTTCAACGCATTTTGCGCCAAAATACTATTTTACTGAACATT
The DNA here is from genome assembly GCA_017312745.1 of Gryllus bimaculatus. Taxonomy (NCBI): domain Eukaryota; kingdom Metazoa; phylum Arthropoda; class Insecta; order Orthoptera; family Gryllidae; genus Gryllus; species Gryllus bimaculatus. The sequence goes on along the minus strand of BOPP01000065.1, from coordinate 1,607,711 downwards.
ATATTTCGTATTCCTAACAAATTGTGTGTCAAAATTAGTGTGACAGATTAAGCAGTCTAAAAAGAGTTGGAAATAACTATATTTTTGCAGACTGAAAAGGATGTTACGTATTAAGCACGTATTACTACGTTATTATTACATATTACCTCGTTACGTATTACTTTCACCAATTTACATTAGCTAATATTCATAATGGCAAGGCAAAATGATTAATTTTTGAAGAAAATTATTACTTCAGCCAAATCGTTCTTGCTTATTATGTACAAGGACTGGACAAAATGATGAATTAATCAATTGGACTAGCTGATATAGTAATTATTCTCGTACCTAATGACTAGCAATTATATGCAATGGCTGATAAACCCCTAAGACTGTAACAATTTAATTATTTTCACTCACATTATTTATTGTAACAATGAAAATAATTCGAACATTAAATTTCTAACAATCAAAACATAAACTAATTTTTTAAAAGAATTTAATTTCAATGGGCACATGCTAAGAATGTTAATTGATAATACCTTACGATTCTACATTCTGTAATGTAAAAGCAGGCTTTGTTCTGTTTTTTAAATTATAATAAATCGTAATGACACAAGCCTTTACAAATACCTGCAGTCATTGAATCGTCATAATACAATATATTTTTTATTAAAAAATATATTGTAATCATGTAAACCATGTTTTGTTTAGTTCTGCGGTGTAAAATGTTATTATAGTGGGTTATAGTGCGCGTTATTATAGTTTATTATTATGCGTAAATCCTTATGTGAGAGAAATTGCAAAATTAGCTCTGTAAGTTAGTGCAATTTGAAGTTCATTAGTCATGTTACTGTTGAATTCGAGAAATAACGTATGGTAAATCGCATTCTTCTTTGCGATTAGTTTTTTCATAAGAACTTACGATAACTCTTTATTCTATTTTCCAAATAATTGAGCAGATTTTTTTGCTAGCGATAAAACAGTGAATTAAAACAGTGAAAAAAAAGAATAATGATTCTCTTATGCCTAATTTAAGGAATCTATATCCTTATTTAGGGTTTTCCTTGGCAGATATGCTAGCATTTAACACTTTAAACCTAATTGTCACCGCTAGGTACTGCACTGCACTGTGAAACTACTGCATGAGCTCAGAGTGTTAGCACTTTATTAGAAAGCGTGGGAAGGTCCTCTGCTGTGACTGCGTCCCCCGCGCGCGACGGTGGCGCCGAACGACGTGGAACCGAACCAAAGAACCGCAGGAGTCTACGTACATTTGTTTCGAAAAGGGCGGATCACAAACAATTTTCTAACGATTTCGGGTCGTTAAGATATCCTTATCGCCAATGTAGATAATCTCGTTTGTCACTTTTTATGGCATTTGTGACAAATGTCGTCACGCATTACAAGGTTTACAAACCGTGACATTTATATTTATTACGCTGAGGTACTCTACTTGGGTTTTTGGAAGGGTTCTGAGTAATTTAATAATTAAAATAATGACACTGGACCGGGATTTGATCTCCGGCGCTCTGGTATGGAGTAATATGTAGATTTCTTCTACCATATACAATATCAATCAATTGATTTATATAACGTTATTTCTTCTAGTTGACTGTAATCAATATTCTCAATCATGCAACAGCAACAAACAAAGAACAAGGAAAGTACATAGTTGAGTGAAAGGATGGTCGTCAGCAACCTTACCTTCACTTTCATCAAAGGAACTGTTTCGAGTCAAATAAATACTCATTGCGACCACTGGCATTAGCACCTCACGCTGTTCTTCACTTGAAGTAAACGGAAGAATGACTCGCTTCGCTCGTTTTGGACAAGGCCAACGACCGCGGTCAGATCTCCGCCATAGCTCGGTCTCTCTGGCCTGGCATCAGGTTGAAACGTTGATGCGTCTGAAAGTCAGATAGTGAACAACGAGCTTGAAGATAAGTATTGTCATGAAAGATGGAAACAAGAGAGAATGTAGACCCTCTTTGGCGACAACAGATGAACAAGGCATTATGTCCATTGCTGATGATCAACGACAAGTGGACATGACCGGAAACTCACAGGACATAACATCCCGATGAGGAAACGCAAGCACGTTAGCCGCCACCGGGCCGCTCAGAAGTCATTAAGCCAGCGGAGGAACCTTGTCTCCCAGACAACCATCTTTAACCTTCGGTCACCGCCCAGGCTTTCCATTCCAAACCAAACACCGCGAAGCGTTTCTTCACTTCCTTCGCAGAAAACCGTAATCTCTATGAGGGAGCCCAAACCTGGCGGACTGTGAGGCGCTGCGCCCTCTCCGCCCACGGCCTTCCGAGAAGGCACCTTGGGGGCGTCCCCGCACGGCTCGTTTGCATTCGCGCTGTTTGCCGAGCTTATGTCACCGCCCACCGCGGCCTCGGGAACCTTTAAAAGGCGACCGCGGGCGGCGATCGGCTCTTGTTTGCGCGAGCTCGTGCGCTTTTCGTCTTCGGGGCCGCGGCGT
>BOPP01000065.1:1592453-1605180 GCA_017312745.1 Gryllus bimaculatus | reverse complement strand
ACGCGTTGTCTGGGCGAGATTTGCGCGTGCGGCGTGGTGGCGGAGGCGGGTGGGGGGTTGGCGGGTGCTGCTGGTGGCGGGGAGGGGCCGCCGCCGCCGCGGCCCAGGGGCTCGGAGGCTGCGTGCGGCGAAGCGGAGGCGGCAAGGAGCCGGCGGGCGCGCGGTTCCGGGCCGCGCCCGGCGGCGGCGCAAGACGCAGCGGCGCCGGGGGGCGGCGGGCGTCGCGGGGCACCGGCGGCAAAGTGGGGGTGGCGCCCACAACCGATCATCGTCCTCGCGCCTTCATCGCGTTTTTGCCCGGAGGGCAGAAGCGCGACGAACAGGGCAAATGCGCGAGACTGGCGTTAGAGAAAGGAGGCGGCTGGGCAGGTAAGAACGGGGCAGTGCGCAGTGAGTGATATATGCAAAGCCAAGGAATCCGGGTTTTTCTTAAAAATATAGGCATAAAATATTTACTTATGGATTAACTTCATTATTTCATGCTTTCGAGCGCGTCACTACTGTCGTTAGTCCGTAAGTGTAGTGCAAACAGTTTATCAGCGTTATTCTGGCCCCGCTGGAATGGGGATACCTACATAAGGCACATCGGGCTTTCCCCATTACTTACTGTTATTCATTTCGCATTTAATTAGTTCTAATGTCCAGAACCGCTATTTTAAAGGTTTTAATGATCCGTGCATTCGCAAACAAATAGTATGAGCTGCACAGTAAGACAGAAGTAGACGCTTCATGCTTTTTCGCTGCCTTTCGGGATTGCTTCCATGAAAGCGATGGGGCTTACTACGATACGGGCTTGGAAGTCTTTATTTCACACACTAATACGACATTTCCAAGGTAGATACCACATTGACACGGTGGTATAAACGGCAAGAAGCAATTACAATGAAATATGTGCTCCACTCGCAGATGGAAACATACACAAGAGCAGTCGTAAAGTGGATTTGAAACGCAATCGTGAGAGTTACTATTTAAGGTAAAATCCTGCTTCTGTCCCGATTTCCATTAATATTTGTAATTTATTTTTTCTATAAAACGTGTTGATCCTCATATTTGCAAAGAATCATTTCTTTTTTTTTGTATTTCTATTAGCTGACACGATGCTCAGGCTTCGAAAAGCAACATGTTGTGGAATCAGGAGAAAGCCGGATAACTGTTGATTGTTTTTGACGCTAGTGGCGGCTGCTGAACCTCGGTAGTTAACCGAAGGCCCGAAGGAAAGCTACTGGGACCAGGAAGCAACCTTGATGCTCTGGGCCTAAATATTGGTTCTCGTTAAGGAAGCTGATTATTCTGATTCAAAAATTACGGATAGGTTAGTCCAATCTTTGTTTCGAACTCGGGATCCCTCAGGGTCAGGAAGTAATCATTCTAACGCGTTAAATTACCCGCATCGCCTCTTTATTTTAAAACAATTTTCATTTCTCTTATTGTGGTTGGTGTCATTTTTTCGCACAACCGTAACCCCGGGGCCGAACTGCAGGAAGCTGTAGGCTCCCATGAGCCACCTTCGCGCTAGTTATTAAAGTAACTTCTCTAATTGGGAATTTACTATAAGTTACTTATACAAGTTATTATAGTACATCAAGTTTCTACAGCTATAACAAAAATTTTGAAGAATGCACGTGGGACGTCTCCGTCGCGTCTCCTCAGCGTTGAGGTGGTGACGCATCTCCCCGAGCGTACGTTATCTCAGCGAGCAGCGCAATCGCCGAACACAATGTGATTCCGCAACAACGGGCAGCCCGCCTTAACGGGCGGCCCGTGCGACGGGAGAGGGCCGGGCGCGACCGCAAGGCGGCGGGAAGCGCGGTCCGCTCTTTCTTCCGAAGCGAAGCCTCCCGGCGCGCGCAGTGCGGCTCGATGGCGACAGCGCCGGCGCGGCCCGGCTGCTTCGCTGCTGCTGCTGCTGCCTGGCGGCGAGCGCGTGGGAGGGGCGCCGCCGCCCCGCCCGCGCCGCGGGCAAGCGCCGCCGCCCAGGCCGGTCAAGAAGCCGGCAAGGTCGGTCGGGGGCGGCCCGCGCCGCCGCGGGAGCCCAGGTTCCCGGCGCACGTCACGCCGCGCTGCCTGGCGCTCCGACGCGGGCGCTGGCCGCCTGGCGGAAGGCCTCGGATGAGGGGAAAGCGTCCAACCTCGGGCTCCGCAGCGGATCCAGGCTGGCAACGTCAGCGGTTGGGTGGCGGCGGGAAACTACACAAACCGCTGCCGTACGCCACATGGCTATCAGCCGAAGTCTGTCCAGTTTTAACCAACGGCCCATCGGGGTCGCCCGCGATCTGGAACGGGGGTTACGAAGCAGCCGACACACGCCGATTTGGCGCAGCGGGGCAGTGCTTCGTGCGCGCTGGTGGCGGGCGGCGCGGGCGTTTCCCCCGGAAGTGCCGCTCGCCTCCGCCCGCGCGCCCGCGCCCACGCCCGTGATCTTGGCCGAGCCCCACCCGCTCCCTCTTGACACCATCATCAACACCCCGCCCTACATGCCCAACTGCCCCGAGGGCCAGAAGGCCGACGCCGAGGGCAAGTGCCGGGAGGTTTGGATGAAAATGGGCAGAGAGACGACGCAGAGGTAAGGAAACGACGGTTCCCAGCGCTTCTGGAGACTCGATGTCGTAGGCCCGCGCCATGAGGGTGGGCGCACATCCAAAGTGGTTAAAGTGTTTCGAGAAGGCATTTCTTTAGATTTCGTGATCTACCGACTGAGTTAGCTCAGAGTCAGCGTTACTGTTCCGTCGGGACGGATTTTCGAAACTCGCTAGACATCTAGCTTGGATTCAACGCTGCCTGGAGGAAAACTGTAGCGGCCGATTGCTCTGATTCGTAGTTTTTCGCGATTTCTGATCAATGTCAGGTGAATGAAGGAGCAGTATTCTAACCACGTGCAAACTTACTTTTTTCTTCCCCGTCTTATCTACACTGCACACAAATCAGAAGCTGAGTGTTCATCCCATCTGGGGTTGTGCCCCGCTGGGGGAAATATCTGGTAGAGGAAGTCCCCCAGCCGACGTGTAGGTTAGTGCCGCGGGCCTCACCATCCAGCGAAGGATGTGCACTGCCCCCTCTCAGTACAAAACATTCACAACTCTAACGGTAGCTCAAAAGGTGGGGCTCTTGTCGGTTTCCCTGATGTGGCGCGCGGTGCAGTGAAAACAGCCTGGAAGGAGACCTTGCCGTTGAGCGTAACGAGGACCTTCGTCTACAGACAGCTCGCAGACTTTGTCCGGAGAAGGAATTCACACTGTCAACAAAAGGGTCTTGCGCTCCCTGTTAAGTGTCGTTTTCTGGAGCATTGCCAGAGGCATTTAGCATCGCTAGAATGGATTATTTTTATGTTTGCGAGTTGCGAGTTGGAGTAAAATTCTAGTTACGTCTGTTTCTTGACAAGTAAGTTTGTATATTTTGTCATAGATTGAGAGAAAAATGTGTAACCTTGGTTGTGAATTTGTCACAGAGAGGATCAATCAACGAAATATAATGACTTATCATTTTTGAAGATGTCAATGTGATGTTGTGTGGTATTTGTCTCTACCAACGTGTGATGACGTTGAAAATTGACATTTTATTAATCTTTTATCCTTCAGAATGGCTCTTTCCAGTGGGGTATTTTTGTTCAATATAGAAATTCTAGAAATAAATTGTTGCCTCAACGTATTTGATGTGAATTAAAGTTATATGAGCGTTTTCTTGCCCTTTTCCTGCAAAAATGCAATAGATAGAGATTTTTGGATACGGTGAATTTGTCAACAATATTGTTTGTAAATATTGTTTCATTCATTATTTCATTTTAAATGCTAACGAAAACTCACCACCATACCAATACAGTGAATTTGTTGGTTTCTATGATTTCAAATAAGATTTCATTATGTATTCTTGCATGATAGTCTATGAAATTATTTTCAAGAGCAAACAGAACTTATGCAATTTCTGATTCCTCCTCAAAAGGACGATACGTGGCAACGTTTCCCTCGACGGGTTGAGCAACGATCTCTGTCCTGAGTGAAAACCAAGTGATCCGCATCCCGGTCACTTCGTTCCCGTTCGCCATTCACGTCGTTTTACAGAGCGAAATCGATCGACAAAGTTGGGTGCCAGAGAAGTGCTCCTGAATGAATGGATGTTACTGACGAAACAAAATTGCAAATCCACTTTTGAATCAAAACGCGTGTGCCTCTCCTAAACTTATTTTTGAAAATGGGCAAAACATTAAGACTAACGTCAACGCAGATTCTGTCTTAACAGCTTTCATTAATTCATAAGTCTTGGAAAGGTTTTGAGAATTTCACTAGGCTAAACCCAAAATGACGAAATACGCCGGCTGAATTTTAATGTTTAACAAATTCATCAAGATTATCGCAAATAAAATTGCAGAGGAAAATATATGTAATTATGACTTCTTGTGATAAAACTTAGGTTTATTGGTTATTCGCTTTATAGCCAATACCAAAAAATAGGATTATCTCCAATGAGAAATATCAAATTAACTGGGTCAATATAATACAGACAATGTATCTTACACGCACAATTTAACAAATCCCTTCTCTTTGCCGTCATGTCAAGTTTCGCACTCGAAACACTCGAAAAAATAAGAAACACTCGAAGTGATATGTTTCAGAGAATTTTCTGTTGGTTTATCATTATCTTCCAAAGAATTTTGTTTGTGAGATGGTTTCTTTGAGACATTCAATTTCCTTGAAGTAATGATACGTATTGTAACAATATACAAAAGTCCTCTAAGATTACATCATGAAAACAAAAGAAAAGAAACATATCAGTGGAGACTTTTCTATAGACAGACTTAGACCTGTGAAATTAAATAGCACAACATACCAAATAGTTAATTTCAATTACTTCAGAATTGAAATTCAGATTCTTCACGCCTCTACCACCCCACTAACTACAGAAAATATTTAGGTCTACACCGGTTGCGGTAGCTCAGAGGTAACATCGTTGCATTCACATTACATCCTCACCATCGTTGACTGAAAGGGCCTAGTCTGGTTTTCAACACTCACTAGATAGCTAGGTTGAGTTCAGTCGCCGTTTGGAGGAGAATTATAGCGGGCGGCAGCTCTTATAGTTTTCCGTGGTTTCTCCGATCAACACCAGGCGAATGCCCGGGAGGTCCCCTAACAAAGGAGCCACGGACCGCGCGCTTTCTTCCGTCATCCTCGTCCCCTTCTCTCTCTCCTTATATTTACTTGCGCTACGCATGTGGGGAGACCAGTCGGTTGCTTGTCTCAGCTGAGGCGATGCTCTGCTGAGGGAGATATCTGAAGGAAGAAAAAGGTGACGTTTAGGTTGGCGCCGGATCTCAGAAGCCAGTGAACGAGGAACACCGCCACCTCTAGGAGAAAGAATAATGACCTGAGCACCTGACGCGCCGGAATAAACACTCACTCATTGGAAGGTTCAGAAGTGTCTTATTTTGTAGATTACGACTACAAGAACAATGAAAAGTGGGTGACACATCATTTCCAAGTTATTCAGTCATTGAATGCGTCGGAAAGAACAATCGAACTCTTGAGAAAAAGTTAAAAATCTCCTTATAAGAAAACGAAAGCCTTTGATGTAGTATAAGACATTATCTGCAGGATTACCAGAAATTCTACGGACACTTTATTTATTTTATTATTCATTGAGTAACAGAAACGAAAATGTGATCATTAAAGGAGAAATATTCCATAACAAGATTTCTTTTTTGTTACAGGCGGCGCTTTACCGGGAATATTTCCCAAGAGAGACATCCCACTTCGATTTTGTATTAATTTGTAATATACAACACATAAAAATACCAAGATTGCATTTCTCATTATAACAATGTAATGAAATATACGCTATTTTCATAATTTCGTATATGACTGCAATAAATAATTGAGAATGTACTACATCTTTTGTTTACTTGGAGTCTTCGTAAGTCATTTTTTTACCTTTATCCTTTGCTACTTGGTAAATTATGATTTATTTTGCTGCTTTCAACCTTCTAATATAATTAAAACAATTTAAATGCATCCCCTTGATAAGAATTCTCGTACATACTACAACCAATGTTGTGTTGCTGTCGCAATAATATTCAAATGTAAATACATGTTTCAGTTTTTCGCTTTTTTTCTCATTTTCTTACGACGCTCGGAGTGAAAGCGACTCCACACATTCAGTATTCGGCATGCTCGCTGAAGGGCGGCTGCTCGCCAATCCCGAGTGGTGTTGATAGATTGCTTGCTCTTTGCCGAGCGACGAACATTCGGTGCTCGCTCCACCAACCACGTGTCGGTTTCTTTGGACAAACCAAAGAAAGAGAACATTTGTCGAAATCATCGTCTGCTGGATTGGGCGAGTGGTAGCTCGTTACTCGGCGAATGCCTAATGTGTGGGGTCGCCTTCAGATAGTATGTTCGTTAGATTAACCACGGTGAAGTACCCCCTAAAAATACTTTAAATGAAAGAAAATGTCTTTATTCAAGGAGGTAAGAAAAAATGGCACTTACCGGCCTAATTCTTGAATGAAATAAGTTTAAATTTGTACAGGCTCTTATGGAAAAACTTTCGCGGACATAGGGTTTTTTGAATTATTGAACAAGCTATACGTTGAAAGCAGTTTTTCTGTAAGTAATATTTCGTTAGGAAACAGACGGTATTAAATGTAACATACATCACCGTTCATTCTGAGGAGTAATTGATAAAAATGCTGCTGAAATTCATTGGAACCGGAAGAATTGGCTTCCGGCCTAGGAGTTATCCTGAACAAATCAGGCTATTGTCACCACTGTTTCCCTTGAAGTACGAGATAAAACCACCCTGACTTAAACTTTTGTACCACATTCAACCACACTATTTGACAACAAGTCATTTTTATTGTTGACAATGTGGACTAATATTCAATGCAACTATACAATACTTCTCTTTTAAATATTTACAAAAAATTATTTAAATGCTCCGTTCACGTTTACAATCAGCTTTGGTTAATCTGTAGATGTAACAAATGGTCGAGTGATTCTCTAGCGACTGACTGATTCTCTAGTGACTGAAATGTCCTAGGGACTTTATGTAAAGTACTCCCCAGAATTAAAATATCGGTTTCAAATTCAAAAGGCCGCGACATTTGCCACACCAATTGAAGAATATCAATTTTGGAAAAAAATCAGCTGAACTGTTTAGCCGCTAGCGTTGTTCACAGACAGACGGACAACCGTTTGGCCGTCAATCGTTTTTTCGGTTCTAAGGACCCACTAAACATGGATTTTGGCTTTATCACGAGTTAGAGAATTTTTATCTAAATTTAGCAATGGGATGTATCCACTCTTATTTACAAGAGCCCAATAATAAGAGTTTTTCTGCCAAAAAGTCGCTGTTTTTTGGCGCAGCATTATATAACATTGTCCCTACTGCGTAAGCGGTAGCGAGAAAGGAAAATTTGGCCCAACGCTAAGTGAGGTCACCCGTTCGTAACGCTTTCAGTGGTTTGAGGAAATTCGCAATACTTTCGAGCTCATTGAACTACCCTTCCAGCACCGCGTTCACCGTTCACATTCACCAAATGACAGTCAACTAATACAATGTGCAGTGCGAAAATAGGGTTGAAACCATGCAGCATCAGAAACAGGAGAATATAGAAAAAGGGCGTGAACCTGATACACCTTTATGAACAAACAACAAATAATAATATAATACAAGACATTTCTATTATAATCTGATTTTATTTTGTAAATATGAAGCAGAATGTATACGTAAAATGCCATAACGTTTTCGTAGGTTCAAGAAAGTTAATGAGGTTCCGCGTAATTATTTTGATCTAAAATAATCTTTGAATGAAGAGCCTAAACCAAGGAGTGATTAAATTACATTACAAACTAATTCCATACAGAAGTGCTGGTTCTCATTGTAGAGGAGCCATTGAAGGGAATCCGTAAGAACTCACCGTGAGGAAATGTAATTTATCTTCGTGTAGTAATCGGATAATCTGCATCCGTCCGCCCATCATTCACAGTTAAACACTCACGGTGCACCAATCGAAATAAATGTCATGTTTTTGTGGATTCATCTGGAATATTCGAAGACATGTATCTAAAATCATGTGTTTTGGCAACTGTATTGTGGGTGACTTACGAACAATGTGGTGGTATAATCGTATAAAATACGTCGGTAAAATCGTGTAAAATATTTATTTGTTTTATTCGAGTAAAGTATGTTGTCAGGAGACACAAACGAGAGACAAATGTTTGTTAAATGAAGGAAATGGTATATGGTTAAAAGAAGAGTAAATTATGAGATTTAAGAAACTTTAACGAACAAGATGTTATAATTATCTTAAATCAGGTATTAATTGGTCGATACTAAAAGGAAATAGCATTCAGCAAAATCAGAAAGATTATAATAATAGATATTTACAAGTTTTAATGTATCCACGGTGTAATACGTTGGTAAAATGTGATTCATTACTACTCTCTTTCTGGCATTTATAGGAATCATCACGCTTTAAATCCTCCGATTGACGATTATTAAAACTAATATTGAAATGACTAAAAAATTAATGTTTAACATTATTTTTGTTTGACATGTTTGTTTAACAAATGTTTTAATTGAGACGTTTTCATGTAACTTTCTATGCCGAAAATTAACGAGCTAGGCAACTGTAATATGTTTCAACTTCGTTTTTATTACGAACATGCAAATGGCAAATAAAACATTTTAACAAAAAAATGCCGGCTGGAGACACCACATTACGCTAGTTTTAAATATCGTCTACTTAATAAACACAGACAAGAAGCCACTTCCAACGTCCTGAAAGGCATAATTTGTAAAAGAATTCGCAGACTTATTCATTCAAATGAATGTTGCCCCAGGTAAAGGCTCTCGGTGTGGCAGCCTGCAGGTAGCCACTTGGTCGCAGGTGGTTGTGTTTCCACTGACTGCAGAACTAAAGTAAGTTGACCCTATGTAATCGTTCTGTCGTAACTATAAATTATTGTTAAACAGAATAAGAAGAGAAACATGAAACAAAGAAGAATAGAAGAATCAGAAAGGTACTCGTATGTCATGTTTTTGACCTCTTCTGCCACACAAAATCTGCACAATCAGACAGCGGAGTTCTTGCAATGTATGACACTTGGTTAGAATAATTTCATTCATATTTTTTTCGATTCATTTTTGTTCATTGGATAACCGGACGTCGTGCCTTGAATGCACGAGTTTTCGCCCACTACTTCCGTATGCTACATACGTCATAATTTCCAAGTAACCTTGGATACACAGGCATCGGTCTATCCATCCTGTTACAACATAGGATTCTGGCATTCTGTTTTCTTTTCCAGTTTCTACGGGGAATGCTCAACAGGTAAAAGTTTCGGAAAATTAGACAGTATTACGAAATTACTCTAGTCCCGTAGGAATGACCCGATAACAGATAGAGACTCCTTGAGCTGAACAGGAGAAAATAAGCAACAAAAACTGAATTTATTTACTTCGTCAAAGAAATAGGTTGTCACCAAATTACAGACCATAGTGTCAATGATATGGCAATTTCATTATCGCTTTATGATTTTTGAATTCAGTTATGTGAATGATTTTACCTACTTCAGAAACATTGAAAACTTCAATATTTTATAATCAGTTTCACAACAGTTTGAATTACAGAAACAAATAAAATTCGTAATATTGAATAGAATATTGTTCGTTGAATGTTATGTTTGGTAAACGTATTAAGTACTCATTACATTATATATATTATTTTAGCAATAATGAACCAAAATGGCGTATTTATACTGGCATACTGCAACTCGAATAAAAATAAAACTAATTTTACATTATTTAATTGCATTCTTTCAGGTCTATTCCCCTGATACAAATCGTGACCTCAGAATGACAAGGTTTTATCTGACATTTTTGGCGAAAAAGATATTTGATGCGACATGGTATAGCATTTGCGTATCATCATTATTAGACATCTCCTTTCACAAATGATATCTTGTAACATTTCCTCACAATCGGAGAGCGACTATATATTCTGAGCCGATGTATCAAGGATCAACATTAAGAAGTTCCTAATATCTACTAAATGTTAAAATAAGTTCTTCAAAAATAATAAAGCATTCAGAAAAATGGAAACCTGAAAAAAATATGTTAAAGATTTTCATGTCTTAGAGTAACAATTTCAATAAAAACAGAACTTGTCTCAATATAAATGTTACAAACATGTAAGGCATGTATAATGGCCGAAAATAATCACTTTTTGCTAATGAACATACAGTGGGAAATTTCATATAAGGGTGTTAAAGATGTAACATTTTCCCCTGATATTTAGGCAACACCTACTGCACAAGTGTTCTGCAGGTAACATTCTGATGCAGTCAAAAATATTTCATGTACTTGCCAAATCCTGGGCAGACGGGATTGAGTTTCGTTCAGGTATCAAATATTTCATTCAACAAAATTTCCAAGAGTCATTTAATTACATTAACGATTCCACTAGTGGTTTTAAAACCAATAGTGTTTAACTATACATATAATATGCTCCAATCAGGGTGGTGTATCTCGAAAACTTTATCGCTTTTTCTATCCAATGTTTCTTACCTCTCCTTATCAATGAAATAATTCGTGAAGTTCCAGAAAACACGACAAAGAATAGAAAGTATATTTGACATGAATATTTAGATGCATTTTTTTAAACAAGCCCTTAATATTTTTAAAGACAGAGTGCAATTCGTCACGTCTCCGTGAACTTCTCTTTCTTTAGAGGCCTCATTTATAAAGATTGCGTGTGAGAGCCGCAAAAGGTATGTATACTTCCGAAATAATATAGGAGACGATGCTACTACATCATCACAAAGCCCTACCTAAAAATCAAAGAATAACACCATTCGGTAATCAAAAAAATTCAGACACATTCATCAAACACATCTGTTTCAGAATCCAACACGATCGTAAATGAAAATAAAGAAGCTCCTTCAACATTTAATTTTAAAATGTGCGCGTTTAATAAATGTATTTTCCACTGAAAGAATATGTTTGTTACTTTAAATGTTAATGTTTGTTACATCAAAAGTTTGTTACTTTAAAGGAAAATAAATATACATTTCATGTCATCATACATTTCATGTTCATTTGCTTACGAATCGTATCTGGATTTTGAGTGCGTATCGACCGCACAGTTAAACCCGAGATAGGAATTCAAGCTCGTTGGTTTAAACTTAGCCATCTGCTATATTAGCAGATATAGCATGTAGGACAAGCGAAATATGAAAGGTAACTGGATAAAGTACATTAATATAATATTAATATTTGGCACATTTGGAAATATTTTGGCCTACCACTCGGCTTTGGATATTCTCAGGTAAATTCCAAAGTGAGTAGTATTCTTGCCCCCGTCTGAAAGCCTCTCGGCAGGCGCCCCATGCCGATTCACTCCCGCGTTCCCCCAGATGGCAAGCCCGTGCCGCCGCCCCTACCTCCTCCTCCCCTCCTCCTCCTGTCTGCCTCCGCCCCTTCCTTGCCGCTCCCTTCCTTCGCGCCTATATGGCGTACCACCGCCCTCCGCGGCCCCGCCGTCCACGGCCATGCCACCGCCCCTCTGCGCACCAGCGCCCTCCGAGCTCCCCGCCGCGGCGCCTCCTCCGCCGCCCTTCGCCACGCTAGACTCGACACTCTCGCAGCGGCTAGCGCCTCCCCCTCCGGCCGCGAAGGGCCCCTCCCCCGCACTGTTGCTGCCGTTTTCGACGGCAGGGCGCACGGCTTGCGCTGATTCGCGAACATCTACAAGCCCCCGACCGACCGATATTCTAATCGTCGGGCGCGAGCCGGTGAATGAGCCCCGCTGATTCCGATCGTGGGCGCACTCCGGCAGCAGTCATCTTTACGTAGGCGAGCCGCCTCCATTCACGTGGATTATGGCGGCGGCTTCAGCCGGAACCTGGCCTTGCGTCGAAAAAACTCCTTGTTATGAAAACCCCGCAGGAGGAAAATGGTCCGTGAATTATGAAAGTTACAATGAGGCCCGCCGCTCGGTCTGCCCCGCCCGCGCCTCGTGCTCCGGTGTCGCTCGCTCTATTTACCCCGTACCCCCCTCCCGCGCGCCACGCTGCCCCTGCTTGTCCAGCCACACCTTCTTTGTCTCCACCCCACCCGCACCTCCCCGCTCCCCGCCCACCCCCGTCCGAGCGCCCCAACACCCCCGCCGAGGGTGCGCCCGACCCCAGTCCCCCGCCCGCCCAGGCCCGCCCCAAATCCCGGCGGGCCATTTTCTCCCCTGCTCCGCCCACGGGACCCCACATGACGCCCGGGCCTCTCCCCAACTACGGTGGCCACCCGGCGCGCCCAACACTAGGCTGGGCGGCCTAAATGTTGGTTGGTTTATTACTGCTGGTCTTGTGTCGTTCCCGCGGTACCGCCCTTTCAGGGCTTGGCCTTTTTTTGTCGTGCCGTTGGTGCCCTGTTTCTGAATGAAGGTCGCTAAACTAGGGATCAAGAAGTCAGGAAAGGTCTAAGGACGGTTTTGGGCTGCTTCGTTTCTTTGCAAAACCACAAAATTCTTGAATGTAAGTCAAAGCGATTTTTTTTTCGCCGTTGTGATATTTTCACACTGCACCCCGGAATGACCCTACCAGTTTTCTAGGCTCTCAAAGAGTTCGTATACGGTAAGCTCTGTACTACGGGGGAGCCTATGCTATATTATATATACTACTATATTCATGAGATAAAATAATATACATACGTGAATATATTAGGCGTAGGTAATATATGA
>BOPP01000065.1:1536890-1592428 GCA_017312745.1 Gryllus bimaculatus | reverse complement strand
AGCAGGCGTGCCGGGAGCCATCAGCGGTCAACCGAGCATCGCAGGCAGTTTCGAAGCCCCGTCCAAAAATCCATCTTACGAAGGTGCTGATGACAACACCATCGGCAACGGACTACCCGCAGACAAATTCCCCAGCACAAGAAGGAATGGCACAGGTGCAGTGCGGCCGGGTGGAACCAACCCTTACCCTCCGGGACCGGGTTCACGACAACACAATCCAACTAACTCCAATCATGGAGAACCACCTCCTACGTCCACCACTGAGAGTGGTGAAAAAATTGAAAATAGCACAATTACAACACAACCAATTGTGTCATCTTAATCCATAATAAGAAGAACAAGTAGCAGAACAACCAGGTAAGAAATCGAGTACCTCATGTTGCTCCGATATCATTTTCCTAAATCAATTAGAAATGAATTCTACGGATTCCCGCGCCGTTCGTCCTCTTCTATCATTTCTGGTGCAAATCTGCGCACGCGGCTTAGACAGGTCTCTCTCCGCCTTTTCCAGTCCGCTGTCTACTTTCATCGCTTTCTAACTGAATTAATTAGGAAAGCCGTTCAAAGGAAAAATAAAATACGAGTACTTTTACTATTTCAATACTTTTTGTGGAGTATTATATATTTTACTAATACAATAAAGCACCCTTCCGTACAAAAATAATCCAATCTGTTACAGTTTTAGCATTAACATACGTGTTTAGTATGTTCTTGATTGATGACTTTTTACTTTCTCGCCCTTACTTTATAGGGAGACAAAGTAATTAATCGTACGCCGGAGTTTTGAACAAAAATCCTCTTAATGTAGGGCCCCGGAAGCGCAAAAAATTCAGAGCGGGCGACTATGTTTGACGCCAAATTACACAAAAAAAATTTTCAAATTTCGAGATATTGAACTTGACCTTATTTGAAGATACGTTTTAATGAATACATTTCATTAAGAAAAAATATATCTTCACAATTGTAGTGGCTGGAAGATACCGAAACAATTTTTTTTTAATTTTCGAAAAATCATACATTTCTACAAATATGAGACCTGCACCATTCTCTTAAGCTTCGTTTACGCTAAGATCAAAATTAATCAAAATGTTTGGTGCTGTTTTTAGAAATAAAATTGTTTTAGCAAAATTAAAAATTGACTAATTTCACGCAAAATTCCCTGAAAAGTATTCAAAATGTTGAAAAATTGTGTATGACCTTATTTCAACATCTATCTTTAAGAAAAAATCGCTATCTTTAATATTATAGCTGTAGCAAGACACTGAAACAATTTTAAAGTTTTGCAATTTTCAAAGAATGATGAATTTCAACGAGACCTGCACCATTCTCATAAACATCTTTCACACTATCTAACAACAAGATTTAATCAGAAACGTTGGAGCTATTTTTCTGAAAATTTTGAAAATGTCCCAAGTGCTTCATGTAAAAAATGCGCAAAATTGCGGAAAATGAGTAAAATTTTTATTTCAAATTTAAGGGGCCGCGACATCTGCCAAACTTATTGGGAAATTTTGGATAAAATCTGTTGAATCCTTTAGCCTCCAGAGTGTTTCGCAGACAGGCACAAAACGTTTTGCCGTCAATCGATTTTGTATGATGAAGGACCCACAAAACAAAGATTCGGGCTACACCACGTGTTAGAGCATTTTTTTCTACATTTAGCAACTGTTTTTATCCACTTATGCGTTACCAGAGTCCGGCAAAAACAGTTTTTCTTTCTACTGAATAAGCGGTAACGAGAAAGAAAGAACTTTTTTCCACTTTTTCCCATAAAGAATAGCCCAGGTCTCATTTTCATTAAACTCTGTGAATTTTCGAAAATTTTAAATTTATAAATAATGCGAGAAATTATATGTCGTCGAAGCACCGCTGTAGCAACATTAGTTCTAGATGAATTTTCAGATGTCGGAAATATTCAAATGTTTTTGCAACCGCTAATATTTCTCTGTCTAATATATTCGGAAGAGCATCTGATGGAAATCACAATAACGAGAACGTCTGCCCTGCTGTTTCGTCTTGATGTGTTTATTCACTGTTATTTTAATGGACGGAAACCTCCATAAACAAGTGGCAACTTCCTACATCATTTCTATATAACGGAAATGAAGTGACAGAAATGAACACTTTGTGTCATTATATCGTTCATCATTATGACAAAAGTTGTTTATTTTATAAATTATTTTTGTTTCATGTAAATGTTAGTGACGTAAATTACTTTAAAAAGCACAAACATCTACGAGTAAAAAAATACCTCCTTCATGATTTTATGTTTTTAATAAATAAGCTTTAATGCATGGCTCCTCAAGAAACAAAGTTTGAAACAAATATTTGTACTCTTCCATGAGGTCTTCATGAATTGAATATTCTTTAAAGTCATCAGAACATCAACAATTTCACAAAATTGCTTACTCCATTTCGTTGCCTTAAAAAATCTTACATTCGATCTGACAGCATTAAATGAAATGTGCATGGTGAATATGGCGAAGAAATAAATATAATTAATTGATTGAATAACTAAAACACAAATGTGGTCTAATTTCCATTTTTTAGCATCTATAAATACCTTTTCGACCTCGTGGTGAATATCTTTACGACTAGCTTGCAGACACTTGATGCAGAAATATATTTCTGCACAATTCGCTTGTGACTGCTAAAACTTGACGATGATCATTATAGATCAGAGAAGATCTTCTTAGTAATAAATCGGAATTTAACGAAATGTACATATTTAAATAAATAATTTATTACTTCTTGCAATTAACATTTTATTTTCATTATTATTCCTCTAATTCACGACTTACGATGTTACGAGTTGGTTGAATATAAAATTCACTCTGGGTTGCAACCAGCTTCGAAAGGAGCAGATTTGGTGGCTGTCAGCGTCTGTACAAGTATCAGTTAAAGTAGTTATTACCAATGAAAATGTTAATACCAAGCACAGGCACAATAGTGAACTAATTCAGGCAACTACTGAAGTTGAACATAATCACAAGTGTATTACTAGTCAACGAACTAGCTGTTACAAGACCAGCGATACATATGTTCTCTGAGAAATCTGGAGGCCTTACTCCTACATGGGTTGTTTAGGCTATTATTATTATTATTATTATTATTATTATTATTATTATTATTATTATTATTATTATTATTATTATTAATAATAATAATAATAATAATAATAATAATAATAATAATAATGTATCTGCAATACTTTGCGCAAAATGTTAGCTGTTCCCAATAAAGCAATGTGTTAGCTTAGCCAAGTAACTATAGCAAGAATAATTGCAATGAAAACGATGCAAGACATACAGAATGACACAGATACTGAATTTCTGATCTAACAAAATATGAAATGTGAGACACAAAAAATGTTAAGGAAATCGTGGAGAAACAATATCCAAAATGAATGGAAGAGGTTCAAATCAATAAATATTAATTATTATTATTAAATTTAATAATACGATATTTCTGGCTTTAATTCTGATCTAACCACTTTCACAAATAATAAAATAATTTATCGAGAATAGAAAGAGTTTTGACATTCATATTTCTGGTTGTCAGAATAGAAAGAGTAGTCAAAAAATTAACTGACGAAACTACAAAATACCGCATGAAATAAGATGCACTTCTCATTTAGGAATTGCAGTCTCATTTGATCGGTCAATGACACATCATAAGTAATGTTAAACAGCCGCGACATAACCATGGAATCGAAATCATTTCTGCCTGCTTATCCCGGAAGAGGGCTTTTGTCGGAGTCACTGCCGCAGAACGCGTTTTTCCACCTCGTCCCGGCGCGGTGAAGCCCCTCGCGCCCGTTTTCCTCGTCGGCCGCGTTAAATGGCCCGCACTCCGCGCCTGCGCTCCTTCCGCCACGATGCATCTCGGGAGCCTGGCAGCGCTGGCGCTGGTGGCTTGCGTGTCGGCCGAGCTGCTCGGCTCGCTGCGCGATGAGGGCGTGAAGGAGGAGGCGGCGTTGAGAGGGCCGCTGCTGGGGCGTTTCAGCGGCGGCGCCAGGAGCAGGGGAGGGGGCGGCAGCTCCAGCCGGGGCGGCAGCTCCAGTCGCCCGTCTTCCAGCCGCCCCAGCTCTGGCAGCAGCCGCCCCAGCTCCGGCAGCAGCCGCCCCGGCAGCGCGTCCGGCGACGCTTCGTCCGGCAGCGCTCCGCCCACCCGCACGACGGGCTCGACCCGGACGTCCGGCTCGCCGGCCGGCTCCGGCAGCCGAGGCCGGGCCGACCGGCGGACGCTTCCGTCGGAAGGTCGGCCCACGATGGGCCCACGCGCCTCTGCGGCTACGGCTCCACCTCCGGCACACCACGGCCCAGGCCCCCGTCGCACTCCAAGTCCACGACGGCCGCCAACCTCGCTGCACGACGACGCCCAGGCCCGCCAACTACACACTTGTGGGCGCTCCAACGGCACCACCTCTTCCCCGCGGCCGACGCCTCCAGCCCCCGCCGCAGCCTTAGATAGATCCCTCAGGTAGGAAGGAGGTAGGGGCACGAAAAGACGCTCCCTCTCCATCCCACGGTCCTTTATCAAACGTCTTGGGGAAGAAATTGTGAGAAACGAGCAAGGAGTTAATCAAAGTCGTATCTACGCATACGAGAAAAAAAAACATGAACTGGGTGAAATCTGCCTTCCTTGAGACCAGATAGTGGCCCTTATGCAATATTATACAACAGAAAAATCCGATTCATTGATAAACGACTCCGGAGCTTCAATCCTGATGTCATTATTCCGAAAGGGTAGTGCATGTTTCATCGCGGAAGGTGGCGGTGATCTTCCCTCGCCGGCTGGCGAGATCCGGTGCCGACCCTCCCTCGGCTTGCAAGGCTTTCTCGAACCCAGTGTATCCCACCAGCCTGGCACCGCCCTAGCCGAGACAAGCTCGAAACTCCCAACACGTGTGGTAGTGCAAGTAGGGGATGTTGATAGCACAGTTTTGCATAACAGTTGCGAAGCTCCCTATGGTTTTGGCGGTGGTGATGGTGTAATGCGGTGATGATTGTGTATTGCGGCGGTGGTGGTGAAACGGTTAGCGTATTATCGGACTGTTATTCCCAAGTTGGCGGGTTCGAACACGATCGAAGCCGTGGATTTTTAAGGGCGAAAAAATCCTTCGTACGTTTTCCTTCGAAGGGGAAGTAAAACCGTCTGTCCCATGATAGTAGATGTACTTGCATGTAAAAGATCCTCGAGACTAAATGACGCCTCTAAGCTAAATTCAAGCCCAGTCGAAAGTCGAAATTCTCCTTCAAATACCTCTTTTCTCCGCTAGTTGTTGAAAGGAGAGTAGCGAAATTTGCGTAGTCAGACAAACAGCGAGCCTGATGGCCCGAGTCTCGACACGTAAAATAAGCCATCAATTCAATTCATTTCAGCACTCCCAGTGGCGAGCAAGAGGCAGCACCAATTCGTAAAGGTGCAGCTTACGATTTTGCATGCTGTTTACACGTGGTTTGCTTGACGGTATGTGATGATAGCGATACAACTTTAATGCAGGGGATTGAATATATTGAATATTGTTTATTTTCCTCTCTTAGCTCATTTGCCGTTGTTAAATTGTGTCATCATATTTGCGTCCTGCATGTACTGACGCTTGATAAAAATGCCAACAACGGAAATGCCTGTAATGCTATAAATTATAGCAACAATGAAAAGAAAACGCCAAATATATCTTTCTTTGGATTTCCTAAAGTTACAAAAAGGAAAGTGTTAACAAAATTGTTCGTGAATATTGTTATTTCAAAGCGCATTTTCAATAAGCCGATTACAATGTTTTCTTCTTTACCTTAACATGATATTGTGGATATTTTTTGTACTTTCGGCGGTTCAATCATTTTGGATGTTAAGAAAAATTGTTTAGCTAATAAATACCATGCAAGTCGTTATTTACGCTATTTTATGATTTTTAATTTATATTATTAAAATTAGTATAATTATTTTTTAAATATTTATTATTAAATATTTAAATTTTTATTGAATGATTGGTGTAGAACTTCCATCTCAATAAGGTTCTCCATGCAGTTTTCCTTGATCCGTAGAGCAAATGCTGAAATGATCCCTTGGTTTGTTTCTGTTCCGTAAATGTAGATTTTATCCTCTCTCTTTGACAATAATAGAATTGTATTATAAACTTAGAATGACCGTTACGCACATGCCTTCGTGCTGTTTTAAAAGTGTTCTAAAATGTTAACCATTAAAAATTAAGAATAATTTGGCAGTCCCCTCTTATTGTCTCAAAGACAGGCGCCTCTTGCTGGCCATCAGGAGCGCTAGCGTCAAACGGATGATTTCTCCTCCCCTTAGCGCCTCGCAACTGTTATACTAATCTCTGATGATAAGACATGGCAAAGGCAGGTAATATCGTGCGCGGTTTCAGGTCCGTTTGTTAGAGTTCTGCTTCGGCATTCGGTGGTTGGATTGGTATTGATTGGAGAGACCTAGGGAAACTGTCGATCAGAGCGGCCAGTCGCTAGATTTGTCCTCCATACAGCAGTGGAATTCAACCTAGCTACCACCTTGCTAGGGTCGAAAATCCTGCTACCGACGGGACTCGAAGACCATGACCTTCTGGTCAGAGGCTCTGCAGTGTCAGCAACTGGCGCCGGGATCCCCGTAAGTCAGTAGGAAAATTTGAAATGTTGGTGATTTAGCACGATGACAGGTGATTCTTAACAGACGTGATAACATCAGAATCAACCATTTACAGTTAGTGACCACACCACCTCTCATTGTCTGATTGCCATTGAAATTATCGACATAAAATACGCTGCACCCAGAAAACCATGACGCATTGTGATTCTTATTGGCAGGTGAGTAAAAAGCTATGACCGTTAGTCCCGTAAGTGTAGTGTATGATACACATAGTAAATAATTGTGCTTCCATTTTTGTGTGAATAGAAAGTATTTCCCTTCACGATCACATATGGTGTGTGCTAGTATGGCGTTGGGTCAGCTTGTAGGGAAACACACGTCCAGACGTCGTGGGGTGTAATTGTAGAGGTCTGAAATGGATTCCTGTGGCAGTCCTTTAACCGCAGCTTGCATATGAGCGCTTAGGTTTTGGAGATAGGAGGGTGCGTGCGAGGCTCTGATAGCTCGCTCCATAGCACCGTGGACATTATCGATAGGAAAGAGGTTTGGAGATACGGCTGGCCCCCTGACACAGTACCCATAGCCAACGACGTCGAGAAGGGGGGGAGCAACTTGCTCCAGGAAACGGCTTAGTTCAGGCTCGAAGGATTTTAATCCAATACGTACAAAATGTATTTTCTTCTTTTTCAAACGCTTAACCGTTGTAATTTTCTGTGTTGCATAGAGATATGCATTCTGTATTTGAATTTGGGCGGTGGTGACTTTAAAAGGAAATGGATCTCGTAGTTCTACCGCCTCAGATATTGTTTTCTGTGGACGCACCTGCTCGGAGCGGCGAGGATCGTAGTAGAATTAGGCCATTCACGTGGACGAACGGCCAAGTCACGTGCACGTGCATGTGGTGCCCTGGAGACGCTTCCCGTCGTGCCAATGGTTAGCAAGAGGCCCGTTTGCAAACTTATTTCATATAGGTGTTGTGGTGTGATATCTTTGGCATTTTTCATAAAATAATTAGAGACGTTGTCATTTCCAACAATGTTATTTAATGTAAGAGCAGCTCGATGGCTTAGCCATCAACATCAGTTGTCTGCTGGATGGAAGTCACAAAAACGGGTAGTCGTTTTTGTGGCTTCCATCCAGCAGACAACTGATGATGATGGCTAAGCCATTGAAAGATGCTCTTACATTAAATAATATTATTGGCAATGACAACGTCTTCTTATTTCAGCTTGTGGGACCAACGTCAACCGCCCCCTGCGTTCCTGAGTGTGAGACCGACCGTGAAAAATAAATCGTTTTCTTAGTCGATGTTGCGCAACACGTCCGCCAACTTTGCCAATCGGTTGAGTCCTCTTGAGCGCAGCGTTGCATTATACCATACGCATTTTTTTATTGAATGATTGGTGTTTCTGGCCGCGTCAACAATTAGCTCTTTAGTCCCGTAAGTGTGGTGTATGCTTTTTATCACTGGATGTGATGTACCTTTGCTGGTTGGTGATATGGATGACGTATACGGCGGCTTGCGGGTCTAGGACCTTTCCTTACCCACGCATCTCCCACCACCGCAACACCCGTATGGACAAGCTCTAAAGCTTCGGTCTGTCGACTGGTCTCTCGACACGTGTAGTAGTGTAATGCCTATAAGGGTAAATGTGTGTAAGTAATTTTGGGGTGAGGATAGGACAAGGATAAGGTAGGAATGACAGCGTGGTCCATGGCCCATTTGTTAAGGTACTGCTCCGGCATTCGCCTGGAATTTATCGGAGAAACCACTGAAAATTATCGATAAGAGAAGCCGGTCACTAGAATTAGTCTCTAAACATCGACAAAATTCGAGCTAGCTATCTAGCTAATGTCAAAAAAATCCTGTCACCGACGGAATTCGAACCATAGGAACTCCCATCAGAGACCTATGTAGATACCTACGTCAAACATAGAGCTGAAGAATCGAGAAAAAGTGTTGCCATATCATTACCCTATGGTATTGCTCTTCAATATAGCTTTTCTTGTTAAGATCAAGTATTATTATTCGCATCATCAGAAAACGCAATATGCTTACTTTCAAATAAGATTCCGAAAAAATGTCTTCCTACTTGTTCGCCAAAGGACATACATTTTATAATTACAATAAATCCTTTCTTTTTATAACACTTTTTAAACTTTTTATTTAGAGAAAAATTGACACACATTAACACATTAATAATAAAATAAACTTGGGTAATTTCCCAATACTCCTATTAATTTTTCTTTCTCGCGCTCAAGAAGGAACTTCTTAATTAAAATCTATGGCACCATTTTTTGGAAAATTTTGAAAATATCCCAGGGGCTTAATGTTAAGTACCCCCCAAAATTAATATATCAGTTTCATATTCAAGGAACTGTGACATCTGACAGGTCGATCAGGGAATATCAATTTTTGGAAAATCGGCAGAACGATTTAGCCGCTAGCGTTGTTCACAGATGGACAAACGTTTTGCCGTCTTTTCTGTATCAAGAACCTACAAAACAGAGATTCTGGCTGCAGCATGTGTTAGAAGATTTTTTTCTCTAAATTTAGCATCTCGATGTATCCAATTCTTCGTTACCAGGGTCCTGTAATACCAATTTTACTGCCAAAAATTTGCTTTTGTCGCGCAGCATTAGGTAACTTTCTCTTCTTAAATTTTGTTGAAGGACATTTAAGAGAATCGCGGAGGTGTCATGTTGGTTCAAAACCCTGATATTTGACAATTGAAAAAAATCAAAATTGTAACGGCGTCTTCCTACAACTACATACATTTTTCACAAATGAAATGTGATCATCAAATACAGATTTTCAAATAAGATCATGTTGAATTTTTCGAAATTATGAGTATATTTGGACTAATTGGGCGTCAAAGTTAGTCGCTCTCTCTGAAAATACTACGATTCATGATCGAAATTTTAGGTGTTTTGAGGCAATTGGATGCTATGTAAATTAGAATGTGTATATTATTTCATACTTCTTTGTTCGTTTCTTACATTAGAGCTTTTGTTATACGTTTACAAATTAACCTTTTCGTAAAAATCTTAAAATTTATATGTGGTTTTGAAACGAATATTTTTACTTTGTTACAGTTGCTGATCCAATAAAAAAGAATGCAGTTTCTTCTCATCTTGGAGATTTTCGATTTAACCGCAAAAAAATTACTTTTTTAATGACTGAAAGATGTAAGAATGAACTAAAATAAAGAGATAAGACGGGGAATAACATTCCAATGCAATTTCTCCTATCTAGGCAAATTTCGCAGTTCCATTATTTCATATTTCATTCCATGTAGAAGAAAGAGTGATCCACAAGTTCACTACTAAAATTAATGATTTTTACGATTAGCATTTTAGATTATTAGTTATCCTAATGATAAATATACAATAATAATATCTTATTTTAAGTGAATGGTAATTTTATAAATACGGTTCTAACTAGCGTTGCCTGTGGTGTAAAAGATAGGTTCTATCTACAACAAAATGACTGTAATTGTATTACTGACAGCAGATATATGTTATAGTATATGACAGTGCTTCCCAATGTTAAGTCGTAGTGGAGGTAGTTCTTACCTCCACATAACCTTGTTCATCAGTAATGTTCTATCTTCTTCTTTACTACACTCACATACATACAAATGGTAGCCAAAATTCTAAGAAAGGTTCTCGATTTGACTCGTCTACTTGAAAACGCAGAATTTTGTTATCACGAACATGTATGTAAAATTTATTTCCTTTATTTTTCGGTCCTTTTTTAGACTGTACGATTCCCGTTATATTTGTACCAACGATTTCATTGATTTCGCTACCAACTAAGTCATTTTTTATGAATTAATGTTTGTCACTTTTGACTTACATACGAGAAGCGACGGGAGTTCTACAAGTTTACAATTAGAAAACTTTGCAACTAGAAAACAGTACTGCCTACATTTAAAAAAAATTGTTGTTTTTATATTAGAACTCTCAGTAGTTTCACAGAACTGCTTTCGGGAAAGGCACAGTGATTCCAATTAGTTACAGCAAACGAAAGCCTTTTACCATTGCTGACATTACCGCATCCGCCGCAAAAGTGGAGTAAGAACCCTATCGAAGGCGACGTAAGTGATTTGTTTGGGGCCGACCAAACCACAAGAAAGCAATTGTTCGACAAAATCATAATGAAAGGAAACGTCAGTATGTCGTTTCCTCCTAAACTGAGAGGTCACTGATTTTCTGTAGTTCTTGGAATACACGAAACTTGAAATACGAGTGAGTGAAGTGAATTGAGTCTGGATCGTTTAGAGAGGATCGAAGCAAAAGCAACAAACAACCTAGAGATGGGCCTCGCCGGCGTCGTTTTGCTCCTCGTGCTGTGCTCAATGCTGCAGGTCAGTGACACCACATGAAGGCATAAGTCCTTTCCTTTTCAGATTTCTTTTTCTTCTATTAATTGTGCTTTCATATCAGTCGCCTAGGTTGGTTTCCAAATCTACTATAAATGGAAGTAAAATCCTATTAAAGCCCATTGAAGAATTCAGGAGAAATAATTGGACATAATGTACATGTACAAGTCTTTCTTAATGACGTTCAGGGTTATTCTTATTCAATAGCGTAGAGAAACTCGGATAAATCTTAACTTAAACGAAGTAGTATGTAGTAATTACTACTTTAAGTTGTATATTTATTTTGATTTGTATCTACGTGATTACTGTAAAACCATAAAACTGTGAATAATCGTAACAGTAATAATAATAATAATAGAAATAATAATAACAATAATAAAAGCCAAAACCATGGTGCAGACGCTTGCGGCAGCCGCGTCGTCTGCGCCGAGGAGACTGCAGGTTAAAGTCCTGCGTAGGCATGGTCGTATTTGTGATTGTCCCTTCACCCCTCATTATCATCTTATCACTTCATAATTCATAATTCAACGCATAAAACCTCGTCTTATCAAGAGATACAGCTGGAAAAAACTGATCCCCATAATTGCAGTTAGTCTCTCCGGGGCCTCGGAAGATAACGTGTAGCGTGGTCGAAAATGGGCGATAAGCTAATAATAATAATAATAATAATAATAATAATAATAATAATAATAATAATAATAAACGGTAAAAGTTTCCCAGTTTTCTTTGAATATCTATGCGCATTGGAAATCAGTAAATTACGCATCGTTTACAATTAATAGGAGAAAATATATGTTGTTATTAACATATCTGTTTTGCCATGTGATACTCTTCCACCACAATGGATGAGGTATACGAGCATATGAATTAAATACAGCTCCTAGTAAATAAATGAAGGATTTAATACATACCATTCATGAATAACTGATCCGTGGGCGGGAGAATCCACTCCCTTAAAAAAATTTCCAGAAAATAGTGCATTTTCTAAAAGTAAGCAGTCAGGCAACTAAGGTTTGTTAAATTTCATGCAATATGTAAAATGAAAAATTAAAATCAAACTACTTTACCCTATTGAAAACAAGGTGCAAAGAAACTCCATGGTTTCACACAGTTTGTGAACACAGAGCTAAACAGGCTTATGAAAAAAACACTTAATATTTAATATTTACAAAGATTTGTTCAGGTCTGAATCTGCAGGTTGTAGTGGACTATTGTGAGATAATCTGATAACTATGATAACTTAAATATGTAATGTATCACACATAATTAGTACTATCATTGATCATATTTTGTAACGCTACACATGTGTCATATTGCTTTTACGTAGCGTGTAGATACACTCACTAATCGTTTCATTTAAAAATAAACTTGAACCAAAAAATCTCTCCAAATCGCCTCGCAAAATATACCCTTGTAATGCAAGGATATCCTTGCATCATATGTAACCTTCCGCTCAAACGATTGCTCGTGCTCATGACGAAATGACTACTGCTTTCGATATATTTGTAATGTCTTGCTTTCAATAGTTTAATATTGCAATCGATTGCAACTCGCAAAAGCACTACAGTTGTATTGGAATTGGCTTCAAAAACGACGTAATAAAAAAATGACGGCAGTTACTCGTAGTGTTCGTTCGGTTTCACTTTCTCGCGCTTAAGAAGAAACTTTTTAAGAAGAGAAAGTTATGTAACGCTGCGCGAAAATACGGCGAATTTTCAGCAGAAAAACTCTTATTACATGGTCCTGGTAACGAAAGAGTGCATAAATGAACTTGCAAATTTAGAAAAAGCTCCTCTAATACCTGGTGTAGCCAGAATATCCATTTTGTGTAACCTTGATACTGAAAAATCGATTGACAGCAAAATATGTCTGTTCGTCTGTCAATGAACAACGCAACCAGATAAAATGTTCAAACAATTTTCTCCTAAATTGATATTCCCTGATCGATCTGGCTGATGTCACGGCCCTTTGAATTTGAAACTGATATTTTAATTTTGGAGGGTACTTTACGTGAAGCCCCTGGGACATTTTAAAAATTTTCAAAATAATGGCGCCATCGATTATAATTCAATTTTGTTGCTGGAAAGATGTTTAAAAGAATGGCGAAAGTCGCATGTTTCTGAAAAACTTTGGATTTTCCAAAATTGCAAAAATTCAAAATTTCTTTTCTGCATCTTCCTACAACTAAAATATTAAAGATACACATTTTGTCTTATTAAAATCTGTTCCTGAAATGTAGATTTAGAAATAAGGTCACGTACAATTTTTCGAAAATTTGAGTATTTTTCGAATTGAGTAATTTTGGGTGAGGCAATTTTTTAATTTTTGTCTTAATACTTTCTTCTTAAAAATGGTTCCGATTTTAATGAAGTTTTGTTGTTGCATGGTCTGAAAGAGGTTTAGGAGAATGGCGTAGATCTCTCTCCCACTCTTTCCCTCTCCCCCCTCTACCCCTCTCCTCCTCCCACTCCCTCTCTCTCCTCTTGTATTTCCTCTTCTCTCCATCTCCCTCCCTCCTTCTCCTTCGCTCTCTCTCCCCCTCTCTCCTACTCTCTCCCTCTCCCTCTCCCTCTCTTCCTCTCATATTTGACACACCACTACTGTTTTTACTTTCCCGTATACATATGTATATACGCACCTCCTTGCTCCTTTCATTGGCTAGTAGAGAAAGGAGGTGTCTCTCGGGTGACAAACAGTGAAATTGAATTTTCCTCTGATGATCTTCCACATTATCTATTACCTGAGAGAGCCGGGCTTTTTCTCTTCCTCCGAGGGAAGGCGTACGTAGGATTTTTCGCCCTTAAAAACTCACCGCTTTGATCCTGTTCGAACACGTGAATTTGGGAATAGCATCCCAATACACTAACACCAAAGCGACAGCTTTATCAGACCAAACATGTTGGTTCCCTACATCAGCATTTCTTATTATGGTCAACGCATTCTCTTTTATTACGAAATGTAATATATTCCTCTCAATACAAAAGAAAATTTATTTCCTCCTAATAATGATTCTAGGAAACACATAACTAGTGATGTACACTAAGGGATATGTATATGAAAATTCGAATAAATTATTTGTTTTGCTTCATGTTTCGGTCTGTTCGAAAATTGACTTTCATTCGCAGAATGGATAATAAAATAAGTTTGTGTATTTGCAGAGAATTTCTATTGTACTTAAAATGTACGTTTTCACTTTGTTATAGTTGCTCTTCCAATACTGGAAAATACTCGTTGGTCACTTCACGGATGAGCCGGATATAACCTCTGCAAAATAACGTTTATAGCGTTGCAAAGTGTGATGTAAAATGAAATTTAGTAAAGTGTAAAGTCAGCAAATAAAGAACTAAACACATTAAACTATGCGTTCCACAGAGCATTCGTTATTTTAGTCTTTATTTTATGATGAATAATGGTAGATATAATCATCCATCATCAATAATGAATAGATTTTAAATGACTAGGATACCCCACTTACGACAAACAATACCTGTATGATACAAGTTAGGCCCTATACGACTTTGATGACCCGACTGTTGTCAGAAAACTTTTCTGTTGACAATACTTTCCAATAGTTTTTTTTATTTAATGTCGCATCAACTCTTAGGTCATTAGCGACCACTATTGCGTGTAACGGTATGGTAACTATGAGGATGACACGATATGATGATGATAGGGGTGTGAAAGGACGAACACAATACAACCATGCCCGGGGAGGGACTCAAACTCGCGATCCTTCGGTCCGAGATCGCTACGGCACTACTGCGTTAGCGATCTCGGCCATCGGGACAGGCAATGTTTTATATATGTGTGGAGTTCTTTTGTAAAATTTTCTCCTTTACAATACACACACAAATGGTAGCAACAAATCGAAGATGTATTGTACGAGTAAAATAATTTGGCTTGACAGCTTAAAAACACAGTATTAGTAGTTATATTACTATCATATATATCAAATATCGAAATTCTTGACATTCCGTTTTAGTTCAGTTTATAAGAATCTTATTATATTTATATTCGCTGGTTCCTCATAAATACAAATTTTTGGAAGAATTATTTTTTGTAATTTTTTATTCAAATAGGAGAAATAATAGGAGTCCTACAAGTTTTCAACTAGAAAATAGAGCAAATTCTACATTAGTACCAACATTTTATAAAATTATCTATTTTTATTTCAAACTTTCCACATTTCTTTGGACTACTTTCGGGAAAGGCACAGTGGTCCCAATTAGTTTCAACGAACAAAAGCCTTTTATCATTGCTGGTATTACCGCAATCACCGCAAAACGGGAGAAAGAACCCTATCGAACGCAACACAAGTGAATTGTTTGAGGCAGACCAAACCGCAAGAGAGTAATTGTTCAAAAAATCACAATGAAAGGAAATTTCAGTCGCTTTCTCCTAAACAGAGGGGTCACTAATATTCTGTAGTTCTTGCAATACATGAAACGATTGGACCAGGAGTGAGTGAAGTGAATGTGTGTGGATCTTTTCGGGAGGATCGAAGAAACACATGCGGCATAGAGATGTGCTCCGCCTGCCCGATTTTGCTCGTAGCACAGCGCTGCAGGTCAGTGACACCAAACAAACTAGAAAGAAATTAGACTGAAAAAGCATTAAGTGCCTTTCAGACCGATCCAGTCCTTGAGAAGTGCTTTTCGTTGGTCGCCCTGGGACAGTGGTGCACGGAAGTAAAATTTCATACAAACCTGCAGAAGAAATCAGGAAAATTATGTCGATCAGACTCACTCACATGCCATTCTAAATGAAATGCATATTCATTATCAGAACATCGGCGTAAAGATTTTCGACTGTTAAAAATTATTTATGAGGAAATATGATAATAATTCCGTTGTTTAGTGCAGTTCCGTTGTTTAGAGAATTCTCTACATTGGAAGCTTATCACTGTCATATGGTGAATACGCATTTAAGATTGTAATATATAGTGTGATAAGTAAATTGCAAAATAAAAATAGTATGTAAAATAAAAACATGAAATTGAATAAAGCGTCGTTTCAAATGTGATAAAACGAAAGTATCCAACAATGGATAAAAGTAACTTTATGTGATATCTATTCGATTGGTCACAATCTATATTTATCACATCTAATTCGTCATATTTTTTGGTTGGCATTCAATGTATTGATTGATAACTGATTCTGGGCGCGAAGACTGCTAAGGTCATTAGGCCCGTAAGTGTGGTGCATGTTTTCATCGCTAGCGGTGGCTGTGATCTTCCCCTGCTGGATGGCGATATCCTGCTTCAACTTACGCCAGCTTGCAAGGAATTTCCATAGCCAGGTATCTACCACTAGCGAGGCACCGCCCCAGCCGTGACAAGTCCTAAACTCCCTACTGTTCTCCCGGCCGTGTGTTGTTGTAGGTCATGCGAGGGTGTGTGTAAGGGGTGAGGGTAGGACAAGGAAGAGGTAGGAAAGATCACGCGCGGTCCGTGGCTCTTCTGTTAGGGTACTACTCGCACTACCTTTATTAGGGTACTAGGGTACATTCGCCTGGTGTTGATCTGAGAAACCTCAGGAAACTTTCGATCAGAGCAGCCGGTTGCTAGAATTCTTCTCCAGATAGCGTCCGAATTCGACCTAGCTCTACCTAATGTCGAATAGCCAGTCGCCGTCTGGACTCGAAAGCAGGATCTCCCGGTCGGAGTGTGAAACTAAACGCATATTAAGTTTTTAATATTAAATTATTAGCATGTACCATTCATATGTAAATTTAACAAAAATATCACCTGGACACCCATATCTGACGTGAAATTGAATCAGTATACTGATTGGAAGTCAATTTGATTTCTCCAAGTTTTTTCTGAAGCCTTGCTGCTGCTGATAATCGAGCACTGATGACACGTTTGTTTCGAAAGAAGACACTTTATTCACGATAGCATAAATACTAAAATCTCTTATAATCACTCTATTGGTCATAGATTATTGGAGGTATTAAATCTTGTTATATACTGTGGCAAACCGAGATGTATTCGCTTTTCATAATACTTAACTAAAAGCTAATACATAACTTCCATTTTCTCGGATTTACAATATCAGACCGTATTTATCAGGTCATACCTATTGAGATGCATTATGTCGTGCAATCTTCGAAGAGGTCTTAATTCTTGAGACGAACGTATATTGTAGGACTGTTGCTACAAGCACCTTCTGTTTTGAACAGCTATGATGACCCTCAAAATTTGATCACATACAAGATATATTCTAAAATAAATCAATATTTCAGTTTACGACATCATTTATATGTTTTGAACATCTTATTATGTTTTAAAATACGTTACGTTGAAATACGTAAGTGCACAAAAGAATAACAGGTCTTTTTCTGCATTTGAATAATTTTCTTTACTTAGTTTCAAATCAGTCAAAAAGTGATGTACTGAACCGGGAGTATGTATTCAGAACGTAAGAATCTATACCGTCAGTACCGGTAAGTCAATATAGTACCAAAAATCCGGTTCGTCAGTACCTAGTTCAAAACAATGTTATGTTCAAAATAAATAATCGATGTAGTGAACTGTAAAATTGTTTTATTTCCGCGAACAAATCTTGAATGTGATTAATATCGTGAGTCACTGTCCTCTCTAACAAGCCTGAAGCGTCTTTTGAGGAGGGGTGGTGTTTCTAGGAACTAACGAGAAGTCCTGTTGCAGGTGCCCCCCTCGGCCTCGGCCAGGACCGTCGTCAGGAGCCACCATCCCCCTCCGAGCCTTGAGCACTCCAACGCCCACAGACTCTCTAAGCTGTGCTGCGGGGAGGGCCAGTTTCTGGACCTCGCCTCCGCCGAGTGCCGAACGCCGCGAAGCCACCGCGCGCCAAGCCCCGGCCCCGGCCCCGGCCCCGCGCACAGCCTCCTGCAACGCAGCGGGCTCACGGACTTGCCTCCCAATTGCCCCAAGCCGCAGAAGTACGACCCCGAAGCCAAGGTGTGCAGAGAAGTGTGGAGGAAGAGGAGGTAGTGTGGCCGATGGAGTGTCTTGTGTTCGTTTCGAATTGGTATTTTTTTATTGATTTTGGACTTCAATGGACCGTGTGAAATAACGTTCTATATTTCTTCCTCTTCATCTTTCTTGCCTTCCAGAATTTTTTCCCGTCTGTGTGGCCCTTTTTCTACTTCCATATATTCGAGTATTATTTTGTCCACTCTCCCTTCCTTTCGCCTTTTTTTTATTCAAACTACTGGTTTTTGCACAGGACTGAATCATTCATGTTTTTTTTCTATAGTGCGTGCAAAATACGACGAGTGTATTCTGATTTGTTTACTTTGCAAGAACCTTTGGATTTCTAAATTTCTCTAGTTCGTTGATATTTTATCAATGTAACATTAAACGAAAGTTGTTATAAGTGAAATACTTTTGGACATTTATATAGAAAATTCAGCTTAGATTAGCTGAATCATGACAATTCAGTATATGACAATCAAGTTCTTTCATAATTTATCCTGCATGGTTTGCCATAATGTGTGAAAACATGAAAGCACAGAATGACTCACTTAAATTAATAAGAAAGTTATTATATTTGCACTCACCTTTCAGCTCATTAGCCTTATCTTCCACAATATAAAAATTAAAATCACCTCTACAACTAACTTACCATATTTGTTAATATATGAAGTGAAATATCTGCAACATTGTGTTTTTTTACTGTCCCTCTAACCTCAATTGTTCCACTAATCACATTGGAGTCGGAGATTCCCCAAATGAGCGCCAGCTGCTCGGTTCGCTGGCTAGATGGGGTGCTGCGACCTGAGCACACTGGGGCTCGATTCAGGCGAAGTCGTGCCGTCGTCTGAGGTCCGCTGGCTCGCGACGTGTCTCACGGTCGCTGCACTCTCCGGGGGTTTGAATTGAATATATGTCTTATTTTACGTGGCGAGACTCAGGCAATGAGGCCTGCTCTTCCATCTGACCACGCTCCTTCCACCAGCTAGCAGAGAAAGGAGGTATTTCTCGGGCGATTTGAATTTAGCTCAGAGACGTCATTTAGACTTGAGGATCTTTTACATGCAAGTAAATCTACTAACATGGGACAGCCGGCTTTACTTCCCCTCCGAAGGAAGGCGTACGAAGGATTTTTTCGCCCTTGAAAATCTACGGCTTCGATCGGGTTTGAACCCGCCAACTTGGGTACAACAATCCTTTACTTTAACCATTACACCATCGCCCCGCGCCGGAGTTTAGTGTGTGGGATACAAGCGGCCGTTACCCGTTACCGACGCTCGACTCGTCATTGAAATATGACGACGGCACACGCTCCTAACATTCCAATTATCAGAGGAACAAGTTATCAACTTGGTCATACGTTTGCACAAAGTGACTTGGGTCGTTCTGATTGAAATGTCTGTTACTTGCAAATATGCGCTCTTCTGATCCGATCTCCTAAATCGCTTTCACATTTCAATCTGGTTTTGACTCCTGAATTTTCAGTCGCTACCGTTCTCATCACTACCAAGTCTTCTGGGGTATGAATAAGAAGGAATTCCCAATTTTTTTTCTGATTTGTCAGCGTTCCTAACTTTCTGGGACATTTTGCCGGAGTCTTTACACGATTTGAGAACGACACATCTTTCCAGAACCTTCGGACACTTCAGGGTTGGGTTTCGATGTTGTGTCCCCCCCTCTTCCTGCGTGGCCACGAAACCGATTCGCCTGACATTCGCTTGTGGCGATTTCTTTAATGGGATCTTAGAAGTTCCAGTTGTATTGCACGTGCAAGCTTCTAATTGGATTAACAGTTGTGCCCCAAGGTCAGTATGTTTCAGATGAGCCTCCCACGTCCTTTTGAAAATTGGGATGTCGATCCGGAAAGACATTCGAAAAGGTATGTGTGTTTACACACCTTCAGTATAAGGAAGGGAGGCAGGGCCCTGTCTCCACTAAGGCGTAACTAAAGCCCGTTTTACACGGTCATATTTCATTATTTTTCAGTGGGTACACACAAGTTATGGACCAGAGTGGATGTAATTTGTACGAAAAAATGACACATGCTTCATTTTTCGGTGCAGATTTATTCCAGTTTGACAGCCACGTACCTGACGTCACTTTTTGAAACTGTTGGTGCGTTTTGTTCCATTTGTATAGTTTTAAGAATGTTCTCATGTGTTGAATTGTAATGTAAAGTGATAATGCAGTGAAAAATAAAACGTACTGTTTTCGAATGTCTCGTTCCATGCTCAGTCCCATGGAGCTGTGAATACCTGGAGGTGACATTATTAATCGCGTACCTTTTCTTGAATAGTAACTTTGCTTCCCCCTCTCTGGCACTATCAACGTTTGAAAGCAAAAGCTCGCAGCGAGCACTGATGTCAACATTCCAAACACTTGTCACGAACGTAACGAAATATAAAATATTTTCTGTTGAAGATGAGAACTACTGTCCGTGAGTTTCTCCAAAAAATCTAAAGAAATGACCAAAGCAGGTGAAGATCTATCACAGGACATATCTCGAACTTGTGAGAAAGTTAGAACGCAAATTATTGAGAAAGTTACGAAGGCATGACTGAATTTCCAGAGATTGGCATTAGTTTATAAAATCTAGTGACCGATTTCGTAACTAATACCCGCACTCTACCCGCGTTTCTTCTATCCATCGTTCAACAAAAGTTGCGCGAGTAATACCAACCTCTGCTATGTTCAGTAAGTGAAGCCATTCCGCCATATTGAAACATTGTGTGAAACATGAAACTCAAAAGTATTTTTTAAAAGGCTCAATAAGGCGCATGTTTACTGTTACTTACACATTTTTGCTACAATAGAGTTCGTTAAAACTGGCAGGGCCAATTAATATCTCTAATATTTTGCAAATGACAAACGTTTAAAAAAGTTTGAACGCTCTTCTGACAGTTTATCTATATACTATTTATATAGTTTATTTATATATTATGTACATTTTTCTCTCGATGAAATATATTCTTGGAATTTAAAATTTTATATGATGTTATTCACAGTGTTTCAAGAAATGATTGTTTTCCGTATGTTTCAATGAAATTGGACACTAAAAATGGAAAACTAAAAAATTGAAACAAGGTTTTATCGAAATCGGTAACATTTCGCTTTCTCGTGCAGAAGAGAAAGAATAATTTCTTAGTCTGATAGGAAACTGTGGGTGTAAATCAAGAACGATAGCAGACACAAGACAAACAGGTTGGTGTTTTAGACACCGAAGTACAGCAGCTAGGAACAGGATGGTGTGAAACCAGAAAGCTAGCAACGATTCAAGAGAACAGGAAACTAACGTATACTAGAAAGTCTGTGCTGTTTTGTAGCATTACTAGTTACTTTCTCGTATATCTACGTATATACGGAGTATATTAGATTTAATATACAGAAATATTACATTTAATATACATAAAGTTTTGCTGCGCAAAATGAATATTTAGATTTCAGCGGAAATCTTCGTTTAGGGAGTTCCCTGATACCGAAAGAGCTATTTATGCACCAACGGCGTTATGGGGGTACTGATGATCGTGCGGCGACAAAATGAACATTGGGCCTTTGACCCGAGGGCATTTTATCGCCCGAGATCATTAGAACCAAGTAACGCTAGTGGTACACACAATATTTTATTGAATCAGATTTATTAATTATCTAGATGTTAACTTGACTCGTTTCGTACTTCCCTCCCATAATTCCCTTTCAAAATTCTCTCTCTTAATTTCCTCCATAAGAGAACACGTAACATCATTCAAAGGTTTTCATATTTTCTTCGCAACCACGACCCTTTCGGTCCAGGTAAGTTATGTGGTGTATTTCTCAGCTCCGTATTGAAGGCAATAACAAGCTGTAACATATCAGTAAAATATAAAAGTGATTCTTTCAGAAAGCCCATACGTCTGTTGATCAATCTGTTTCGTCTGCCTATCCGTCTGTAAGGAAAAAACACTTTCACTTTATCAGGAACCCATGAAACGAATTTTTCTGGTAGAAAATCCTGCACTTTTTACAGCATCAAAACATAACTTTCTCTACTACTCCATATATATGCATAAATAATAAAGTAAAACTTATAAACTTAACAATGTTATTCATAAAAATAGATAAAATTAATATATATTTTTAATTGAAACAGAAAACTATGTTAATATTGGAGGTTGTATTACAAATAATGAAATATATGATCTGATTTTTGCAGTCTTGTTAAAATGTATTATTACATGAATTCGGTTCATGAATCAATACACTAGCAAGTATTAAGTATTGTAACAAATATATCATATTATCGGTGACATTGCTCCATGATATTTCATTTATTTGTCTCTTGTTATTTGGATTGCCGTTTTATTATTTCAAAATAATATATATATATATATATATATATATATATATATATATATATATATATATATGATCCCATTATATACTGTCCTATCACTACCTGATTGACAAAACTTATAATTGGACCATATATTATAATTTATTTGTTGTATGATCAATTTTTTATTCCTTGGATTCCTTGTTTATCGGCATATGGTCTTGACATTTGTCCATAAATGTAGTATTGGTTATTTTTATTTCTTGTGCTATGATTTTTATTCTTAATTTTATTGTTAAAATGAGTATTTAAACTTTGGTGATATGATGTTTGGTGTTTGAAATTTTATTTAATGGAAAACTTCATTACTACAAACGAAAGTCTTGTAATCGAGAACATATATTATCTATTTTCATCTTTAAATGTATATCGATTATATCACTTACAAAACATGACACGGAGCTTGGCTGATATTAAATATCGGATGCAATCGTGAATTTACCTGCTGCATTACAAAGGTCAGGGTGATATTGACGCTATGCTAATAAATTATAGTTATGGGTTTGAGAAATCGATTGGAAAATAACTTCCGTGGGGTCAGCTAGAGCAAGTAAGCACCGCAGCACCCCTGGTTACTGTACGACTTGTGGCGGATCTGCTCATTTTACAAGTTAACTTATTCCCTTTTGGCCCAATACACTGTCCACTGAGTTTCATGTAACGAATTTAGTACTGTACCTTAATAGTTTGAGAAAACAAAAAAATGTTCTCAACTTTTGCTTTGTGTAGGAGTGAATAAAATATCAGAAAAACAGTTTTATTTTGTGGAGATGTTTGGCAGTCGGAGGATGGGTCTGATCAATCCTAACTGAAAAGTGCCAACGAACCCGAACGAGAGTTTTGGTGAAAGATGGCCGTAGAGGTAACAAGGGAAGTAAATAAAATTGCTGCTCGAAATTTGAGAGTTTAGAAGAAGGTTTCGACTGAAAAAGAGAAAAAAATCAAAATCTTTCCGCGATAATATTACAGAAGATAACTAGTGAACTACGAAAATATTACTGTCCAAGCTCTAAAACGCATTCAGGTTCACGATTGTGAACCTGATCGTGAGATCGAATTGAGGCATCTTAAAAAAACGTTAGGTCGTAAAGAACATGTGACGCAAAGTTTCTGCGAACTATGCGGTCGACGTAAAAACCAGAACGGCAACCAGTCCGGTATTGCCTAATTTCTTTCCGTGAAAGAGAGAGAAATGATTCATATACATGACATTCGTCATCTTATAAATGAAGTTCTTATTGATTGCACCGATGATGAATATGAAGGTATCAATTGATTGCGCTGAAGATAAAGATTTCGTGGATGCCATTGATGAGCACAATTACCATAACTGCGAAGCGGAACAATTCTTCGATAAAGAATGGAAAAATAGATGTCACTCAATTTTAAAATAGTAAATAAAAATTAAACTAGTGGTGCTTCAGAATGATACAGACTTTCCCGTATTATTTATCTATTTCCTTTGATATCGGCTAGATAATCGAACTTGTCATACTCCTGTCTGCTGCCATCTATCGCCGCCAAAAGTATATTTTTTAAAAATTTTCTTAATTTATTCGGTTTCATAATAGTAGAACGAAAGTATTATTTAAAACTATTTAAAAAAGTAAAACCTCGTCCTAAATGGGAATTTTCTTTAAAAAATTTGAATCCGTTTTTAAGAAAATGGCGATTAAGCGCTATAGTACTTTGAAGTTCTTTTTCACAGTGTCACAATAGTGTTTACAAATTGAAGGTAAGTGCATATTAACGACGTTAGAGATCTTTCAGAAAAATTCACATGTGTAATTTTTGAAAAAACAAAAGATACCCCGAATTGAAGTTTATTCCTAAATGAAGTAAGAGAGTGCCTCCAAACCATTGAATGTTCAGACGCCACGATTCGCATAAATGTGAGTGAAATTAAGGGAAGTTTTAAACACTTGTTTGTTTTGTTTTTTCAAAAAACGGCTACAATGTTCACTTTCTTATGCTTAAGAAGGTGATTATTAATAAGAGAAAGTTGCTGTGCGAAAAAACGGCGAATTTTCGGCAGAGAAACTTTTATTATGGCCCTGGTGGATAAATCCAGTTGCTACATTTAGGCGGGACATCCGCTAATGCGTGGTGTAGCAGGAATCCCTGTTTTGAGGGTCCTTGATAACGAAAACTCGATTGACAGCAAAACGTCTTTCCGTCAGTCTGTGAACAATGCTACCGCTAAACCGTTCAGCCGATTTTCTCCGAAATTGTTATTCCTCGATCATTCTGACTGATGTCGCGGCTCCTTGAATTTGAACTCGATATTATAATTGTGTGGTGTACTTTACATAAAGGCCCTGGTACATTTTTAAAATTTAAAAAAAAATCCATCATTTTTAATTAAGTTTTGTAGTTGGATAGTGCGAAGGACATTTAAGAGAATGATATGGATCTCATGTTGATTAAAATCTTCGATTTCTCGAAAATTGCAAAAATTCAAAAATGTCTCTGCCTCTTCCCCCAATTAAAATATGAAAGATAGAGATTTTCCCTCAATGAAATCTGTTTCTTAAGGATATGTTTTGAAATAAGGTCATGTAGAATTTTTCGAAAATTTGAGTATTTGTGCCTGAAATATAGGTAAATTAAATTATTGTTTAAGCATTTTTTTCTCAAAAACGGCTCCATAGTTTTCGATGTAATTTTGTTGGTGGTCTGAAGGACGTTTAAGATTATTGTGTAAGTCTCATGTTGAAAAACATAATTTTTTGAAAGTTGAAAAACTCATGCCATATTTTCGAAATTTTGCCAAATAATGACTCTAATGTTTTGGATTAATATTTTTTCTTGAATAGAGCAAAGTTCCCTTAAATAAATGGCGCAGGTCCTGTTTATCTCTTTGAATTATGGCAAATAGCAAATCCTACAAATAATGCGAGAAAATATGTGCTGTTGTAACACTATTCGTTTTCCCCGCTGCACGCTCTCTCCTTCGTGGACCCGACAGCTGTTGCTGCTGCACATTGCAGAAATGATGTAAAGAATGGCTACTAGCGAGAAGAATAATCTAATTAGCGGCTGTTAGGAGGTTTCTCTCCCAGACCTGCGGTTTGGGCTTCTCGGTGCACGGTCCAAATCGGTTGTGATATCATTTGTGCATTTCTTTCGGCTGTTTATGTGATTATACTGGCAGCGATAAGGCGATCAGCAACTAATTGTAGCACTGAAAATTGTTATTTTGTAGTACGTATTTTTTGATAAATTTTACTTTCCCGTATACATACGAATATACGGAGTAATATACGTAGTATAGGAAAAATTATGCAATGCTGCGGAAAATTCATTTCGAGATTTCAACGGAAATACACGTTTTGCAGTCCCCTGACACCGATAAAGTGGTTCTTTCCAAAACTTCCGTTCGTCCGCCTGTCTGTCCGTCCGTCTGTGAACACGATCTTTTCCTCCCT
Organism: Gryllus bimaculatus; assembly: GCA_017312745.1. NCBI lineage: Eukaryota > Metazoa > Arthropoda > Insecta > Orthoptera > Gryllidae > Gryllus > Gryllus bimaculatus. The sequence continues at coordinate 1,566,691 of BOPP01000065.1, read as the reverse complement.
ACGTCACATACAGTTTTTACTGTCTTTTGACTGAGTAAATCTAAATCTAACACTACTAGCACCTAATCTACAAGTAGGATTTTTTCTAAAATTAAGAAAGCCCTATCCAGCTGACTCGAGTCGAAACTTTGAGATTGTGAAAAACGTTCTTTAAAATTTGAGGGTTGTATACATGAAGATTCCCAGACATTTTCAATATTTTCTCAAAAACGGTTCAAATGTTTTTTTTAAATTTCGTGTAAGAATAGAGTAAAATGGACCTATAAGAGTGACATATATGCGATTTTCACTGTTAACTCTGAAGTTTTGAAAATTGCAACGGTTATAACTTTTTTCCGCGTCTTCCATGATTACAGAATTGAAGATGGATTTTTTTTCAAATAAAGTTTGTTCTCCGTATTTAGTTCTTTCAATGTCATGGACATTTTTTGAAAATTTTAGTAGTTCTTGAGCAATACTGAGTGCAATATTTGCAATTTCAAAAATAAAAAAACAAGATTTCCTGACAAAGGCTCCAATTGTTTTCCTTTAAACTTTTGGTAGGGATAGTACTAAATGCACTCTAAAAGATGCCATAAACGCCATATTGCTTTGGTCTTTTGTTTTTTAAAAAATTCCAAAAAAAATATTTTTTGTGGCTTGTCTCTTGCGTCGTTTGTATTTTCACTAGAGGCAATTTATTCACATTATTGTATGTTTAAGTAAATGTGCTATAAATAATGTCAGATTAAGTTTCTCGAAAACTCAACCGTTTTCTGTGAAAGTGAGCCCAAAATTCAGCATTTTCAGTATCACTGAAACAGCAATTTTTCAAATAAGGCACCAAATTTGTTCTTCAAACTTTTCCAACGGTTAGTGCTAATTGCACTATTTAAAATGACATCGAATTAATTTGGTTGTATTCCTTTTTTGTTTACACAAATATAATTGTTTTTTAAATATTTCTCACAACTTTATAGCGATTTGAAAAAACTATTTAATTTGTGACGGGAAGTGCTTGAAATGACTTCATATGAAGTTTTCATAAACTCAAAAGAGGTTCAAATTTTGAAGTTACATTACATTACATAAGTAAATAAATAAATAAATAAATAAATAAATAAATAAATAAATAAATAAATAAATAAATAAATTCAGAAAAAACTAATGGTGCTATATAATGTCGCACACTTTCTCGCATTATTTACTTTTGTAATCTCTGTAGTCTAAATTAGGATTTCAGTTGTGACTGATTATCTTCCCAGATATCTTCTTTGGTTTGACATTTGGACATTTGGACATTTTTCTCGAATTTTAGGATTCCTAATGCTAGAACTGAAAGCACAACACGCTTATTACTATTATATATAAGCGTAAAGCCCATGTGCTAGTCTGGTGGTCGACGTGGCGAATTGGTTATTTCCTCATTTTTAGTCTGTCATAAAATATGGACCCTATTCCTTCACAAAATCATAAGTGGCTAATTGATGTCTTGGTCGGTGAATATTATTTGTTACAATTCTGTTTCCGCAGGAAACAATTGATAATTCCAGAAACTTTATTGAAAATCATTTGATGCAAAACTAGTCGCAAATAGAATTAATTAAGATAAATAAATTGAAAGTGTCTGAATGTGATTTTCAAATTTTCAACTTCTAAACTATTTTCCACATTTCTTATAGGATTTGTAAAACAACTCGACAAATCAATTGTTGTCTTTCGGCGCTACTACTATAGAAGTGCCGATTCTTTGAATAACTCGAGTCGTTAAATGTCAGGTTCGGACTCATTTCGGAGGGAAGACACTGTTTCGAACCTGTCTGGTGGATAATTATTTGTCACAACCATCAATTTGTGCTGAAAACTATTGTGAATTTCAGAAACTTTATTGAAAATCATTTGAAACAATTCTACTCTCTTATAGAATCTAATAAGATTCGAATTAAACAAAAAGTGTCTGTATCTCATTTTCGTATTTTGAAATTTTAAACAAGCGTACAACCCTCTTGTTCTATTTTTAAAACGTACGTCACATCAAATCAATTGTTCAATAGAATATGCAAATCAATATAATATAGGGAAGCGTTTAGATACATTACGAAAAAGTATGTACTTTGACAGCACCACTACTTTCACAACATCCGTCTGTCCGACCGTTCATCCGTCTGGTCCATCCGTCTCCGCACTACTAGCGCCTAAAGCATGCGTAGAATTTTTTCCAATTTGAAACCCGTGTTCATTTGGCTCGAGTCTAAAATTCGAGATTTTGAAAAACATTCTTAAAAATTTAGGATTACTTTACATGAAGACCTCCGGACATTTTCAAAATTTTCTCAAAAACGGTTCCAAAATGTTTCTTTAAATTTCTCGTAAGAATAGGGTAACATAAACTTATAACTTATAAACATTAACTCTAAATTTTCGAAAATTTGAAAAGTATGATTTTTTTCGATGTTTTCCTACAACAACAAAATTAAAGATAGAGATTCTTCCTTTAAATAAAATTGGTTCTCCATAGTGAGTTCTTTCCCAAAGGTCATATACATGATTTGAAAATTCTAATAGTTTTCACGCAATATTACGTGCAATATGTGCAATTTTTAAAAAATTACAAAATCAAGATTTTTACAAAAAAGGCTCCAATTTTTATCCTTAAACTTTTGGTAGAGACAGGGCTATATGTACTCTAAGATGACGATACATTGATATTACAAATGTAACTTTTTTACTAGCCTCTCATGTCGTTAATATTTATATTAGCGTCAATGTGTTCAAATTATTGTATTTATAAGTACATGTGCTATAAATAATATCATAAAGTTTCTCGAAAACAACCATTTTCTGTGAAATCTAGCTCAAACTTCTGCATTTTCAGAAACGCTCAAACGCCATTTTCTCAAAAACATTTCCAAATTTTCACTTCAAACATTACTAACGGATAGTGCTAATTACACTCTTTAATATAACGTGAAGTTCATTTCGGTGTATTTTTTTTCTTCTAAACTTACACAAATGTAATTGTTTTGATAGATCTCTCACGCCATTGTTATGCACATTTCCAGCAATATGTAAATACTAATGTGTTTTTGAGTTAAAGTACTGAAAATAACTTCAAATAAAGTTTTTCGAAAACTTAAAAGTTTTCTGTGAAAACGAACTTCAAATTTCAAACATACAGTAACGCTTAAACACCAGGTTTTTTAAAATGTCAACAAATTTCTCAAAGAAAATCGCCATTTAGAACTACGTTTTACTGTTCTCTAATAATAATCTTAAAATAATATTTCCGCCGCTCTACAGTTTGGAAAACGAAAAATGAAGAAAATTTTAAAAAATGTTCTTTTGACGGCAATACTCGTAGATGACAGCTGACAAGAGCATGTGACAAGTCCGTGAAGCTAGCCGGACCAAACAAAATAGAAAACTAATACGAGAAAGTCTGTGACATTGTGTAGCACCACTACGCTCTTATCAGGTCCCGGGAATGAACTTTTTCTGCCGAAAATTCGCCGTTTTTTCGTGCAGCATTATATAACTTTCCCTATATTACGTATGTTACTCCTATATGAATGTTTGAGGGAAAGTAAAAAATCGCCATTTTCTGGTGCACGAAAGCATAACTTTTTCCTCTTACGAAGGAATTCGTAAGGCGAAAAAGTTCATAATTGTAGTTGTAGGAAGACGACGGAAAAATTGTTTTTCAATTTTCAAAAAATACGTTTTTTTAACTATGAGTCCTGTACCATTCTCATAAACACCTCACACTCTTCAATAACAAAGTTTAATAAAAAATGAACAAAATTTTGAAAATGTACAAGAGGCTTCATGTAAAGTACCCCCCTAATTGAAACATCGGTTTCAAACTCAAGGGGCCGTGGCATCAGCCAGATCAAATGAGGGAATATCAATTTTGAAGAAAATCGGCTGAACGATTTAGGGAGCATTGTTTGCAGACAGACCGACGAATAGACGTTATGCTTTCTATCGATATTTCGGTATTAAGGACACGCAAAATATGGATTGTGGCTTTTTATTCCGGTGTTAGACGATTTTTTTTCTAAATTTTGCATCTTGATTTACTATACACTTTTTCGCTGCCAGGATACTGTAATACTATATTTTCTGTCGAAAATCCGCAGTTTCTTTCGCATAGTATTACATAACTTTCTCTCTTCCGCGCAAGCGGTAGCGAGAAAGTAAAATGTGACACTGTTTGAAATTCGTGCATATTTACTAAAATCCTTTAATTATGTATTAAAGATTCCTCCAATTAAGTAAGACGCCACTTTTTTCGTGGAACAAACAGTGGTAGCTTAATGCAGGTTTTACTGTATTATTTGATGTTAACTTACTATTCGACACTCTTATTAAGTGGTATAAAATCATAGAAATTGCCACTCACTGTCACTCATACTTCTAAAGTACAGGTTTCATGGATTTCGAAAGTTGAAAAAATCTTGCGGATAAAATCTGAAGCATCTGACTCAAATACAATGTCCTGCGCACTACCAATGTAACAGTAAGATTTTAAATTTTAAATTTGTTAAATTACAGTGTGTATTTATGGATTATAGGTATTTACATAGAGCAGAGAGTTTTCTCTCATAAAAGAACAAGTGTAAATTATTCTTCCAGTCCTTCATAAAATAATTGATATTAGCCTCTCCTTAAGTAACTTAAGTTTGTGTCTGTACCTACTGACAACCGGCTTAATTGAACAAATTATCCCGTTCCCGCCCGTTCTATAGAGGTTCGATTAAGCTATGCATATTGCGCTGATCCAGACAAGAGTAGAAATAACTTTTTGAGGGAACGCTTCATTTCCAGTCATTGAAAATAAAAAAAAATACATTTTATAATTACATTTTATAATTTGCAAATGTTTCATAACATAATTTTATATAATAAATGTAGAAAATATCGAACTTACATAAATGTTAAATAACAACTTTAATAGTTCATTTACATTATGTTTCGTTTAAATAAATTCGGAAATGTTCGATGCACACGTGCTACTGCCTTTGAAAAGTTTAGAAATGCACAGAGTACGATATTAGGGCACAGCAGGCATCCATGTAATCCACAACTCACGCCGTGGTGCATTACTCGGAAATGATGCGTCTTAGGGGCACTTCAAGAACACGAGCTGAAAGCGAAAGGGATATTGCCATCCAATAGGAATCTCCAATACGAAAACATTAAGTCGTAAGCTTCCAATTGGATAACAATGTTACTCTCTCCGTCCAGCTCGTGACCTTGAAGTGCCACTATTTTTAAATTGGAGTATAGACACTTCAAAGAAGGCTCCCGTGTTCACTAAACGAGTTACGTTTCGTATGCCGTAGTCAACAAAACAAGACCTTTTTGAACATTTTATTCCACCTTTTAAATTACTCGTTCAACTTCGCAACGCGGCTTGCCAGAAACTATCGACGTTGCCTTCCAATATGAAGATATTATACTGTCTCGCAATGGAAACGAAAGAAAGTTCTGTAAACTGCACGAAAAAACGGCGAATTTTCGGCCGAAAAACTCTTATAACAGGCCTCTAGTAACAATAAAGTGGATATATCCCGCAGCTAAATTTTAAAAAACTCTAACACGTAATGTAGCCAGAATATATGTTATGTGAGACCTTGTTACCGAAAAATCGAATGACGGCAAAACGTCCGTTTATCCGTCCGTTTATCCGTCTGTCTGTCCTTCTGTGAACAACGCTAGCGGCAAAACCTTTCAGTCAATTTTCTCCGAAATTAATATTCTCCAATCAATCTGATTGATGTCACGGTCCCTTGAATCTGAAACCAAAATTTTAATTTTGAGGAGTACTTTACATGAAACCCCTGGGAAATTTTCCATATTTTCAAAAAAGTAGCTCCATCGAGTTTAATTACATTTTGTTGTTGGGTAGTCTAAAGGACGTTTAAGAGAAGGATGCAAGTTTCATGTGTGACATACCACAATATCGCATGTGTGTGATACAAAGTAATGGACTCATCTAAAAAGTTAAACCCCAAGGAACACGCATAACATAGCAACGAACTATAAACATTTAGGCGTGCCATGCTGGATGCTAGACGAGAATTGTATTGTCGAAGTACGGCACGGCCAGGTGTCATTAACATGGAATTGATTAGGGGAGGGTGTTGAAAATTTAACTTTAGCAAAAAGAAGCGAATTCTCACTGAAGCAGACAAGCAGTTCATATTGTATGAACATTATAAAATTGTAATTTTGCGTTAATAGATTTATGTTGTGGGTAAATGTTTGTTTGGTTAATCCATAATTGTGTAAGCTGAGCAGTATTGTTTACTCGAGTTTTAAGTGGGTAAATGTTTGCATTGTTTTAATAATAGTTACCTTTGTTGTCGTGTATGAATTTTGCATTTAAATATTTAGACTTCTTGTTCGTGGGTTTATATAAGGTTAGTTCCGTAGGGAGAATTATTAATTTTAAGGAAATAGTAGTCGCGAATACAGTTTTCATCCGAAGTCCAGTGAGGGAAAGTGGCGACGCGATAATATTAGGGCAGATGTAGGGATTTTCCTAATAGCGGACAGTATAATTAGCAACAGTCGAGTAACATTCAAAATTTACACGGACATTAGGCTCATAAATTACACGAAAGGAGGATCCAGGACATCCCCTTTTGGAGAAGACGGCGGCATCATATCAAAGGAGTGCATTCCGTAAGCTCACGATTATCAAAGCTGTGTGGTTAAATAATGTTTAAAGTCCATAGAATCATGAATTAATAACGAGCTTGAGACATGTTATTAAAATGTTACAACAAATGTTACTTGTTGTTTGAAAAGAAAAGGTTGATATTTCATTGAATTGTCATCAATTCAGGAGGTAGTACATTCCACAGAAGTTCTAGGAATCGTGATTTCTGTACAGAATCTCACATCCACGTGCAGCAGGTAAGGTGACGCAAGTTGTAAGTCTAACTCATGCAAGATCTTAAAAGAAAACCAGAGCTAGCAAAATTATTAATTATTAGAGGAATTAAATAACGGATAGCAGGACTAATTAAATTAGACAGGTTTAATTACGTTTCAAATTGGCATGAATTTGCGTGAAAAAAAGGGCGAGAAAGTATGTGCTGCTTAGCACCACTAGTTTTCACTTTTGAAACAATGATTTAAGAAGTGTGGAATGTTAGCCCATATCAAACTAGTAATTTGAAGGGTTTGGGGAAGTAACACGTCTTACCAGCCACAGTAAGTTGTGTCTTATCTTGTTACTACAGTACGTATCATGTTGATATTTACGGAAGGCTTGCAGCAGACACAAGATGAGGGACAACTCGACCAAAATCGCGATATTAACATTTATAATCAGCAGAGTGCTTGCTGTGTGTCTTATCTTGACACTGCCTCCAAGCCCGTTCAAGGTTTGTGTGTTTGAAAATTCCCGCGCTTCTCTTCCAGCTCAACTTGGGGCGACGCTCTCCCACTCGCGGAGCGACCGCGCGACATTCCTCTCCTCTCCTCTCCTCTCCTCCAGGACGCGCGACGTACTAAGCGAACAGCTGATGTCGATTTCCTTGCAGTGGCCCAGCCAACTTAGGGCCTTGGCCAACCTACTCGTTTGGCGGAAAAGGAAACGAAACTCCACACCGCTCGATAATCCAGGGCCGTCGCCGACTCCTGAAGTGTGAATGCCGACGCGAACAGCTGCGTGTATTGGCGTGTTGGTAGTGCAGACATCACACGCATGCCGTGCATTAAACAGATTAGCGCTAATCGCCGCGTTATGTCGCCGCTAGAGCAAGGTCGAATCCGTTTGCCGGAATGATAAGATTGTTTCGAGCGACTGGAGAGGCCGTATCGAATTTCAAGAGCTCAGAAAGCAACCGACTGCGTCTCTGCTTAAAGTCCGCGACCGCGTGCACCTGTGACAGTATTAGCGATGGGGGATTCGACGCAATCTTACTTCGTGGGTATTGATGTAGGCACGGGAAGCGTAAGAGCGGCTCTAGTTGACAAGCAAGGGAAGATTTTAAAAACCGACACTGAACCTATAAATACGTGGACCCCCAAACCAAATTTCTTCGAGCAATCTTCAGATGACATTTGGAGAGCTTGTTGCAAAACTGTGAAGGTCGGTAAAAAATAATGTTATACCCAGTTTGTTTATACTGTAAGATGGTGAATGAACTGAATAACATTTTTAGGCTGTCACGGAAAATATTTCACCGGCCTGTGTGAAAGGAGTTGGTGTGGATGCCACATGTTCATTAGTTGTTGTTGATAAGGAAGGTAAACCATTATCTGTCAGTCCTACAGGTGAGTTATTCCTTAACGCAACTTACGGACTTTTGAGCTGATATTGGATATTTTTTCTGCATTGTTTTGTTCCTTAACAAATTGTTGTATTACAGGAAATAATGAACAGAATATTATTTTATGGATGGATCATCGAGCTAATGATGAAGCTGCTTTCATTAATTATTTAAATAATCCTGTTCTCAAATATGTTGGTGGAAAAATATCGCTGGAAATGGAAACACCAAAATTATTGTGGCTGAAGAGAAATTTAAAAGAACAATGCTGGGATAAAGCTGGATATTTTTTTGATCTGCCAGATTTTCTTACTTGGAAAGCAACAGGATCTCAGTCAAGGTAATTTTCATATTTCATATTCTTGCAATATAGATAACCTCCATTATAAGTATATTTTTGAAAAGGTGTATAATATTTTTACAGGTCTCTTTGTTCGTTAGTGTGCAAATGGACATATGAAGCTGAAGAAAAGAAGCAAAATGGATGGAGTAGCAAATACTTTGATGATATTAGTTTAGGTGATCTGAAGCACAATAACTGGGAGAAAATCGGTTCCAAAGTCTTGGCCCCAGGTGATCCATGTGGTGATGGTCTAACTGCAACTGCTGCCAATGAACTGGGATTACTTCCTGGTACACCTGTGGGAACATCTATTATTGATGCTCATGCTGGAGGGGTTGGAATGTTAGGATGCTCAGCTGCTGGAGTTTCCGCAGAATTTCACACAAGACTTGGTAACATTATTTGTTTTGATCATGATTGTTTCTATGACTCTGGAGTTCACACTTTTAGACTTGTTATTTTTATTTTCATCAGGATTAATTTGCGGAACATCAACCTGTCATATGGCAATTAGTAAAAATCCCCATTTTGTTCAAGGAGTGTGGGGTCCCTATTATAGTGCAATGGTCCCAGGATATTGGCTCAATGAAGGTGGCCAGAGTGCTACAGGAAAATTAATAGATCATGTCATAGATTCACATCCAGCTAGTGCCAATATCATGCAGAAAATCGGAAATGAAATGTATGATATTCTCATAACTGTTTCAAGCTTTTCACTATTGTGCTTCGTAAACTTTGTTTTATTTTGTTTATATTTTAAATAATATGTTTCAGGCATATCCAAACATATTTAAGTAATTTGCTGAAAGATCTGGCAAAAAAGAAAGGCTTGGAATCTCCTGCTTATTTAACTTCTGATATTCATGTTTGGCCAGATTTCCATGGCAACCGTTCTCCACTAGCAGATCCATCTCTTCTAGGAATGGTATGGTTTGTTTTGAATATGCAGATTTATTGTTTCATTCATTGAAATGGGGCACAAATTGTCTTGTGAAAGTTGGCTGTGATAATTGTATGTTAATGTTTTTCCCTAATTGTTAGTTTCATTGCCATTTTCACAGCACATGCAACAGCCAGTGATATTTTATATTTCTTCAGACACTACTGTAAATTTATCTCAGGATATTCAAAAGTTTAAGAATTTATTTACAGAAATTTGAATAGTCTGTAGATAGATATATCTTCAATTTATTTGGCAAGACTTTCATAGCACATACTTAAAGTTTTTTCAGCTAACAAAAGATATTCAATTATTTTTGCATGTGAAATTATTTCCTTCAAAATGTTTCTTTCAAAAAATATGTAATTTCAAATACGAATTATCACAAAATAAGTTAACTTTCTAACTTTCCCAATATTTCATGTATTGGTTGCCTTCAGCATCCTCTTCCTATGGCTTTCCTGGCTGTTGGGTTTTGTACTGCTGTGGCTACATTTCCTGGGTTCACTTCAGGTGGTGAACATGGTGGTAGTTGATCATCTCTGAGTGGAAGCATGCTTGGGTTGGTGATTCATTATGAGGTTAGTACAATTGTATGGCTTAGTGCTGTGGCAAACAGAAAGCTTTATATGCTGGGTATCTGCACATACGAGTAAGTATCGTAGAAATGCTGGCTTTGGGTTCTCTTGCATGTGGCTTCTAGTGATTCCTGCACTCCCAATTTCCTGCTGGTTTTTTTTTTTTTTTTTTTTTAAAAAGTAGTAATGCCACTTTCTCTGATAAAGTGGTATGCTTGGCATTCTCATGGAAACAAGAAGTGTTATCCTGAAACATTTGTTTCACTAAATGGGCTTTTCATAGAATATTACTGTGTTACTAATTCAAAGTATTGTAGGAAGTTATTTAATGCATTGTTTTGCTTCATTTTTTTTTTCTGTGATTCATATCATAATCCATATGGCAGGTTTCTGGTTTGAGTCTCTCGTCTGATGAAGAAAGCCTAGCCATCCTCTATTTGGCAACCGTACAAGCCTTAGCTGTAAGTGATATGTGTTGCAAATTCTATGATTCATGTGCTTATCTGTGTACATGTAATATATTTTTCTTTCAAATTTTAACTTTTTTTTTTAAACTTTCTTTATACCAGTATGGAACTCAACATATAATAGAAGTACTTCGTGCATCTGGTTATGCTGACTTTCAATCAATATTAATTTGTGGAGGGCTCAGCAGTAATCCACTTTTTGTGCAAACACAAGCAGATGTGGTAGGAATGCCTGTACTTTGTCCCCATGAAGCTGAATCCGTTTTACTCGGAGCAGCTATTCTGGGTGCATGTGCTGCTGGTGAATTTTCCAATATCCAGGCTGCTATTGTTGGAATGGGAGGAAAAGCAAATGTAGTTCAACCAAACCCTGAAGATCACAGGTGCTTAATTTTTTTTAATAGAATTATTTGTGTATGTGAAATATATTGAATTTGAAGAGATTATGATAAAGCACATAACTTCTTCCTTTTTTTAGGTATCATAAGAAGAAATATAAAGTATTTTTGAAGATGGTAGAAGATCAAAAGACATATAAAGAAATAATGGCATAAAAGCTGAGATTATTGTGGAATTATATTGTTATGCTGTTTTGTAGATGCATTTATTTTTTGTGTTGACCGAAATACTCGTATTTTTTTATAAACAAATGTTAATAATAATTGTTATTTTAACATTCCATTGAAATGAAAAAATAAAACTGTTTATTAGATATGCTAGTTTATTCATTTTTGGTGAGATTTTAACGACTCATTGTTTTATTATTCTTTGCTTTCTCAGCTGAAGGGGAAGTTTTTTCAACTGAAATGTAGCCACCTGTAGTCTTCTGCCTTTGATGGAGCAGCAAAACGGCAAACACTACATTTACTTCTTGTTTGCTACTCTGCTATCTCAACGAAAAATTTAATTGAATTTTTCTGCAATACAAAATACGTCAATTATCAGAAAAGAAAATGTCAAGATTGTATTACATTATGTCTGAGAAGTCCAGATGTCATAATACATTATTCAAAATCCACTGTAATTCAATATAAATATGTATAGAGAGACTGAAGTAAGAGAAATTGCAGTTATGCTTGGTACAGGACTTTTTATGGCATGAAGAGAATGTGAGTACCAATTGCCAAGACATAAATCAATATTATCAATCAGAAAATGTATTATTAATGTCATTTAATATTACATTTTTTTTATAATTGCTGATAATATATATTATAGTTCAATCATGAGACAAAACTCAATTGATATAGTTTGAATGTTTCCTGGAAGCATAAGAAATATATTTCGAGAAATAAATTTAGATTATTACTGAAAAAGAAACATATTTTAAAAAAAGTCAATAGTATAATACTTTATGAAGAGGTGGAGTGCCCAATATACATGATAACTGGCGGGGAAAATCTCCAAACCTTGTCTCCAGCACCATTAAAAATCAAGTGGTCAAAAATCAGTATGATTGTTAAAATCAATTTCTTCAGCAAAATTGGACCATTAAAAATTAATCGTGTAGGAAGCAAACTAAGTCACAACTTCCACAAACATATATGTACCATTTTTCAGATTATTGTAGTCATCTGTCATATTTTTGTGGATTTTGTTTTACAAGCAGTGTTGTACTGAGGTAGTACTTCCAGAATGAGGTAGACTTCCTTATGCTGGAAGTTTCCACCAATATTTCCCAGTAGGAAACTCCACATGAAACCAGGGCTAGATTTAGGTACTGCGGGGCCCCAAGCACAAAATCTTGGAAAAAATTCCTCCAGATTTATTAAAAACAAGCATTAATTTATTACTATAACTTCTTTTACAAATACATTTGTAAAATTAGCAAATTACTTAAAGAATTATTTTCTTTATAAATTCATTTCTTGGTACAAATTCATATTTAGTTTCATATCATTTTTTTTTACCCTTGACTGCAGAAAATTGGTATAATGCATGCACCTTTTCCAGGGCAGGGTCCACAATCAACTGAATGTTTTGCTTGTAGGAATGTCCGGCCCTGCTTGTATCTGTTAATAATTTGCAATGAAAGAGATGGCAAGTAGATGACTATGTAAAAGTGATTCCGTGTGAAGATAGAAACAGGTAACAATTGTAATTATATTAATGTAGTGATTTAAGTGATTAGGGGGAAAAGCAGGCCTCATGGCCTGAGCCCCGCCAGAAATAGGCATTATTATTATTATTATTATTATTATTATTATTATTAACAGGCGCCCGAACAATATATCTTCGAAATGCATGGTAAATTGGTCACGATTTATTTCCGCGCCTTGCCCTTCCGGTACCATGTTCAGCGCGCCAGAAATGACTCTCAGAGACCACCCGAGTTGGAGCCAGCCGCCGCCACGGTTTCGCTGTCGTGCGAGGCGTTAGAATCGCGTGTTTACCGTCATCTCGCCCCCTTCGGAACCCCTTCGGAAGCTCTAAGTCCCGCCTGGTTCTCGTAATACCAGCATTTTTTCCCTAGCACTCTCCCTAACATGGTGACACTGCGGAGAGACTTTCCAGGCGCACTGTACAAGCTGGGGGGGGGGGGGGACGTAGTCTGAAACCAAACAAGTTTTAAATTAATTAAGAAATACCATAATTATTCTCTGCGAATACCACAATTATTATATTATTTTAAGACAACGAAATATATAATTTCATACCCATCGTACACTGGATTATACACTGTTTGTGAAAAGTGCAACACTCAGAAGGAATGGCCGGAATCATTTAAAAATTGGTGGATGTGTATCCATGTATTCATAAGAAATGAATAAATTTACTTAGAGATGGCATGCACGTTGGCCTAGCAGCGCCTTATTTAGAGTGATATGTCAGGTCAGTGTTATGCCACACCCAGTCAGTGTAGAGCCGTCAAGCAACGTGGAAACGTGCAAGCAGGTGCCAGTATGTCTCGTCGACGCCAAAGGGCGCACTGCCAGCATTTGAGGGGTCAAAATCATCGGTCTTCGAGAAGCGGGTTTGTCATACCGTGAGGTTGCGGCTCGAATGGGGCGCGCTGCAAAACAGTGATGCATGTGTGGAACCAGTGAATTGAGGAGGGTCGTACAGAACGACGAGGGGGAGGACCACACAATGTCACCACGGCGCGAGATGACCGCCATCTTGTCCGCATGGCCGTAACCGGCACAGAGGCGCCCACAGTGTTGCCTCAACTTTGAAGCACTGCAACGGGTAGGGTCATATCTGCGTCGACGGTTCGACGCTGTCTGCTGAGGGCTGGACTGGTGGCACGCATACCGCTGCCACGGAATCCTTTGTTCAGAAACTACCAAAGCCTCAGATAGCAATGGGCACGCGAACGTGTTCACTGGTTCACTGAATGGCAACATGTGGTGTTTTCGGACGATTCCCGCTTCAATTTATTGTACAGCGATGGCCGCATACGTGTTCGACACTACCGCGGTGATCGCAATCTGCCAGCCTGCACGTTCCGCGCCATAGCAGTCAAAGGCCAAGTGTTGTGGTTTCGGGCGCCATTGGCTACAATGTGCGATATCGCCTCAAACGACTTGAGGGCAATCTGAACAGCAACCGCTACATTAGAACTCGAGGTACTTACCCTCCTGCATGCACCTCTACGTGCCATACTTCAGCAGGACAATGTCTGACCTCATGTGGCGAGGAAAGTGAAAGCTTTCTGCGAAGAACGACGAGTACCACTCCTTCGCTGGCCCGCAAGGTCGCCTGACATGTCGCCCATCGTATACGTCTGGGATATGATCGGTCGGCAACTTGTTCGTTCTGGTCCTCCTGCAGCCACTGTCGATGCTTTGTGGTCACAGCATAGGAACCGCGCGGCACTGTGTTCCCCAGCAACATTTTCAATCTCTCTTTGAATCCATACCACAAATTCTAGAGGCTCTGATGGCAGCGCGTGGCGGCTTTACACCGTACTACTCACTCAACGTCAAAATGCAGGTTCAGTTATGTAATTATAATCATATGTATCGGGCTGAGCTGCGCTACTTTATGACATACACTGTAGCAGAACTGATACCTAATAGATAGATGCGTCAGATGTGAAAAGCTGTGCAGCAAGACAGCTACGTAATATCAATGAACTGTAAAATGAAGTGAAATAAAATTGTAGTATTTAATTAAAACTTGAACCAATTTCATTGAAAGTAATAATCTGAAACATCAGGATTTATATAAAATTTATCTTTTTCCTCTTTCACAAGGATTGGACACGAAGAAAGATTTTTAGTGCATAAATAAACAAGACCATTGAGGGTTCACATCGCGCAGAAGCAAGAAGCTAGATAAAAAAAGGACTTTAATACTCGTTAGATTTTTTTTAAATAACGCAATCCATTTCAGAAAGTTAAAGCTCATCTCTCCAAACTTTTTGTTATAATTTTATTCAAATTATTCAAAACAATATATGGATCGCATCACATTCCAAAGAAGAATTCATATTATGAAATATTCAAGCTGTGTTGCCCAATTGGCGCTGACTTTCTGGTATTTGTGACTGTTAAGTAAATGTTTATAGTCTAAAAAGAGGAATGTGTCTTAAACAGTCATTGGTTATGGAGAAAAAAGGCCGTCAGAACATGTAGCCGATAAATCGGGGTTCTGATAATTCAGGCCTTCGCGCGTGTGCAAAAAGACTTTTGTGCAACAAGTAATAGAGAAAACCATTTCTTTTTTATCTCTTTTTTAAGAGGAAGTTGTAACCGTTAATAAATGAAATATGCGTGGCCGCTGACCTTTTTGCATAAGTGGTCTTTGCAATAAGTGGCGCGGCGCCTCGAAGACAAGGCCACCTTCCCCAAAGCCACAGTTGCAAAGATTACTAAAGGAAATTTTGTCAGTTTAATTCAAAACCGCACGTTTTCAATCACGTTAGTAAAATTACAAATTTATTTTGTAGTCAAACTACTGGTAAAACATTAACAAATGATGCATTATTGTATTCCTCTTTTAATGATTATACATTGCAAGTGAGACAAATATACAGCTCCATTTAAAAAGATCAAAGATAATTAAATTTCCCAATAACAAAATATTACGAACAATATCACAATCGCATATTACTTGCTCCAAGAATCCTCATTGGTAAGCGAAAGCTGCATTTCGATATCGTGAACCCTTTAGAAGATATAAGGGTGGGCCACAGTTGGAGGGACACCCGGTATATACGGATTAATGTTATAGGAGTTTTATAGTAATGAAAAAGTTGTGCAATTCAGCGGCAAAAACGGCGATTTGCGTCAGAAAAAAATTTTGAGGCCCTGATACAGAGAAGTGGATAATCTTGTTCGAATACGTACGAAATTACTTCTTCTGACATGCTGTGTAGTCAGATTTCACGATTTGTGGGCTCTTGATACCGATTTTTTCGTCATTACGTCCATTCGTCTTCCTGTCTGTGAAAAACACTAGCGCGTAAACGTTTCGTAGTTTTCCCAAAATGAATATATCGCGGTCGATCTGAGGCGTCTGAAAGCTCTGCGATTTTAAACATTTATATTTTTCTCAAAAATGGCTCCAAATTTGTTCTTTAAATTTCTTGTCACAATAGAACGCTTATAAAGATGGTTTAGGTTCGATTATTATTTTGGTTTTCCACTTCGAATTTTCGGAGTTTACAAAAGTTTTCATTTTCCCTTCAACTAAAATATTGAAGATGGAAGTTTTTCTTCACATGAAAATTGCTCTCTACCATCAGTTCTTTAATTATTTTCATGTACATTTTTACTTTCTGAAGCTTAACAAAAAACTTCTTAAGAAGAAAAAGTAATGTAATGCTGCGCGAAAATACCGCGAATTTTCGGCAGAAAAACTCTTATTACAAGGCCCTGGTACCGAAAAAGTGGATAAATCCAGTTGCTAAATTTGTTTAAAAAAATACTCCAACACCTAGTGTAGCTTGAATTCATGTTTTGTGGGTCCTTGATAAATTCGAATGACGAAAAAACGTCTGTCCGTCTGTGAACAACGCTAGCGGCTAAACCGTTCAGCCGATTTTGTCCAAAATTGATATTCCTTAATCGATATGGTTTATGTCGCGGCCCTTTGAATTTGAAATCGATATTTTAATTTTGGGAGATACTTTACATGCAGCCACAGGGACATTTCCAAAATTAAAAAAGAATAGTTGCATGGATTTTGATTAAATTTTGTTTTTGTATAGTGTGAAGGACTTTTAAGAGAATGGTTCTGGTCTCACGTTGGTTAAAAACTCTAATTTTTCGAAAATTAAAAAATCTTCAATTTTTTTTCGGCGTCTTCCTACAGTAAATAGTAAAAGATACAGATTTTTCCCTTAAAATCAGTTCTAAAGATAAATTTTGAAATAAGGTCTTGTACGATTTTCCGAAAATGTAAGTATTTTTCGTGTGATTTTGAGTGAAAGATAGGCAATTTTTACTCTACCGTATGTACATACGTATATACGAATTCACGCTCTGCTGCGTGAGCGCTAGCGAGATAGTAAATATGTTCAACGACCGCACTGAACTATGTGCAGCAATAAAGCTTTGGTTTAATCTGATCAAATTAAACGCAAGGTCGGAAATTAATGTCATAAGAAGGAGAATGAATTTTTATGTTCTTAACAGACTGAATGTTAGTCTTGTCTCCGGATTCTTCTCATACTCAAAGTGACCTCGTGGAATTCCATTTTCGTTTAGAAGAGACATAGTGTATTTCATTATATCTAGAATCAGAAATGAGCAACCGATAAACTGATTGGCTGTCTTCACCTTTTAAGTCACAACTGACGATAAGAGAAGGCGGAGGACTGCGCTGTGATTTAACAACAGACAAAGCTGCATTGTCAGTACAAATAAACTTCGATTTGCGCAGTGGACGAATCGAAACGTCGGGCGTCAATATTGACGCCCAGAACAAGTTTATTTGGCAGTAGCTGAATAGTTGCCTCTGAGGTGAGTTCACGAATACATTTTCTCCAACAACATCATTGGATTTTCGACACTTGATCACATTTTCAAACTACTCCTTGCATGATGCAATCAACGGTGGTTAATGTAAAGGTTTACGTGAAACATTGTTTAAGCGTAGAAGCACATGAAATTCAAACACAGATAGTGTCTTACTCATAAACAATACTTTCACGCATTATTTCTACATATGCAATTTTCTAAAATACATGTTGTTCAATAAAAATGAGATTCGCGCCGTATATTTAGACGTCCGTTTGGAAAAAAATAAAGAAACATTTGGAGCGGATTTGAGAAAATATTTCTTTCATAAATTGGATAAATTTCAAGCACAAATCACTCGAAAGCTACTTGTTTTTAAAAAAAATCGTACATGGTCTTTTTTTAAAGAGTTAAATTTTTACAACAGACTTTTTCTAAGGCATAAAATCTCAATCTTCAATTTTATAGTTTTGAAATGATAACTTTTTTTAAATTTTCGAAAAAACTGTTAGTCCGCCAAAAATTGAACTAACACCATACATTTTACCATTCCTTGATGCATATGATGAGAAAATTTAAATAAACTAGTGATGCTACAGAATGGCACAGACTTTTTCGTATTCGTTTTCTATTTCTTTTGGTCTAGGCTAGCTATTGGAACTTGCCAAATACTCTTCCCTGCTGCCGTCTATCGCCGCCCAAAGTACATTATTTGACATATTCTGACTTTTTCGGTTTCCTAATTGTAGAACTGAAATATTATTTTAAGAACAGTTTTTCAGCACGTCCTAAATGGCAATTTTTTTTAAAAAAAATTGGAACCGTTTTTTAAGAAAATAACGCTAAGGTGCTACAGTAAATTCGAAATCTGAAGCTCTTTCTCACAGATAATTTTTGAATTTTCGAAATACTTCATTTGAAGTCGTTTGAAGCACTTTAACTTACAAATACAATTGTGTTTTAAAAATTGCTGGAAATATGCATATTAACGGAGTGAAAGATCTTTCGAAAAAGTTATATTTGTGTAATGTTTGAAAAGAAAATAATCCGAAATGAACTTACCTCATATTAAAAAATGGAATTAGAACTATCCTTTCAAAAAGTTTGAAGATAAAATTTGGATCGTTTTTGAGAAAATGGCGTTTGAGTGTTTCTAAAATTGAATTATCGAGCTAGTTTAGACAGAAAACGGTAGAGTTTTCGAGAAACTTTATCCGACATTATTTAAAGCATATGTACTCATAAATATACTAATGTGAACAAATTACCGCTAGTACAAATATTGACCAGAGAGGCAAGTCAAAATAATTTTTTGTATTTTTTGAAGAAACAAATGAATATGGTATTTACGTCATCATACATTAAGTACTTCCCGTTCCAAAAAATAAAAAACAAATTGGAGTTTTAGAGAAAAACGTGTTTTCATTTTTTTAAATTGCACAAATTGCACGAAATATTGCGCGAAAACTACTAAAAGTTTCAAAAGAATGTAAATGCCCTTAATGAAAGAACAAATTTTATTTTAAGAGAAAAAAATCTTTAATTTCGTCCTTGTAGGAAGACCCCGAAAAAATCATACTTTTTAAATTGTCGAAACGTCAGAGTTTACCGCGAAGAATGGACCTGTACCATCTTTATAAGTGTATTTTACTATACTCTTACAAGAAATTTAAAGACAAAATTTGGTACCAATTTTGAGAAAATTTTGAAAACGTCCCAGGGGCTTCATGTAAAGTATCCTCAAAAACTAATGAACGATTTTCAGAAACGCAGAGCATCGACTCAGACCAAATAGACAGGGATTTCTATAATTTGGAAAAAAATCTTGTGTATAATGTACGCGCGAGAGTTGTTCACACACATGAGACGGGCAGACGGACGGACAGACGGACGGACAGACGGACGGACTGACGGACGGACAGACAGACTGACGGACGGAAGGACGGACGGACAATTTGAGATAAAATCCATATCAGGGGAACCCAAAACGTGTATTTCCGTTGAAATCTCGAAATCGATTTTCCACAGAATTACATACCTTTCACTATACTACATGTATTACCCCGTATATACGTATTATACGGGAAAGAAAACTAGTGGGGCTACAGAATGGCACAGACTTTCCCATATTAGTTTTCTATTGCCTTTGGTCTCGGCTAGCTATTCGAACTTGCCACATACTCTTGCCTGCTGCCATCTATCACCGCACAAAAAAATATTATTTGAAAATGTCCTAATTTTTCCGTTTCCTAATAGTAGAACGTAAATATTATTTTAATAATATTAAAGAACAGTAACATCTCGTCCTAAATGGCGATTTTCTTTGAATCATGCTGCATGTAAACTACCTCAAATTTTAAATATTTTATTTTCAAAATCACTGAGCTTCCGCTCAGACCAAAAAGGACAGAGGTTTCTTCAATTTGGAAAAAAATCCTACGCGTGTTTTAGGCGCTAGTGTTGTTCATATACACCAGACAAACCTACTAACAGACGGACGTATGAACAGATGGACGAACGTTTTGAAAAAACAAACAAAAAAACATTTTTTCGGTACCAGGGGGTTCCAAAACGTGTATTTCCGTTGAAATCTCCAAATCGATTTTCCGCAGCATTACATAACTTTCCCTATACTTAGTTTATTACTTCGTGTATACGTATGTATACGGGAAAGTAACAATTGGAGCGACTTAATTGCCTATTTTTCGAGCAAAATTACACAAAATTACTCACATTTTTGAAATATTCATCTTGACCTTGTTGCAAGATGTCTTTAAAAACATATTTCATGAAGGGCACAATATCTGTTTTCTATATTATAACTGTAGGAAGACGTTCAAAAGAAATTACACTTTTGCAATTTTCAGAAAGTTTGGGATTTTAACGAACAGGAGACCTGCACCATTGTTTTAAGCATCTTTTACACTATCTGAGGACGTTTAATGAATAATTCGAGACTTTTTTTAGAACATTTTGAAAATGTTTTTGAGGCTTTATGTAAAGAACCCTCAAAAATTAAAATATCCCTTTGAATATCCCAAAGCCTTGAGTTCTTTCAGATTGAACGGGGAATATCAATTATGGGGAACATAGGCTGAACGTTTTAGGAGCTCGCGTTGACCTAAGACTGACGTTTTGGGGTGAGCCCGCCGACACGAAGCTTAGCTCCCCACCCCCACCCCCCGGCATTTCGCAGACCCCGAGTGATTAGCTTGTCCATTAAGAGCCTGAGGCCTCCGCACCCGGGCATATTTTAGCCGGGAAATGAAGGTGCGCCGACCTAGACGTCGGCTTGCCTCCTGGTGGACATTGGTTTACCCTCCCGGTGTCTCCCCTAGCGGGGCACAGTCCCAGTCGGGACTAGCTCTAAGCTCCCGACATTGGGGACTGTTGTGCTTGTGTGTGTGTGTGAAAGAGGGACAAGGATGACGAAAGGAAAATGGCGCGCGGTCCGTTTGTTAGGATACTGCTCCCGTATTCACCTGGTATTGATCGGAGAAACCACGAGAAACTTCCGTTCAGGAGCCAACCGCCAGTATTCTCTTCTGGAGGGTGGTTGAATTCGACTTAGCGAGGGTCAAAAGTTCGCCACCTACTGGAGCTCAAACCCTACAACCTCCTGATCAGAAATGCGCAGCGTTGTCACTGAGCCATTTTAGCCGGCCAGCGTCTGGCAACGTTCAGTTTATTACGAGTATATCGATGAGGTTTTCAGGGTGCTTGCAAATTTCTCTCCGGTTACAGATGGTAAGAACGCTTGAGAAGAATGGGGTTTTAATTGATGTTACTATCCAACTAAATCAGCGAATAGCGATGCAAAGCATTCATTCATTCAAACAACTCGCAGTTCAGTAATGTCTTTTCAGATGTCTCTAAATGTATCAAAAAAGAGAAACAGTATTCATGATTTTTGTTGTTGGAATTGAATTTATGTTAGCTTGTTTGGTTTTCTATTTCAATATGCCAATCTTATGGATCATAACTACAACTGTGTATTCGATACAACCGCCGGTAGAACTTTTGTAATGCATTTGAGGGTGATGTAGTATTGTGGTAGTATTGTGGAGCAAAATTTTCGACGCTTTCGACATGATGTAATAACCCTGACCGTTATTTACACCATGTCCTTAAATGCAAGAGAATGTTCGCTGAATTGCTCCTGTACCTATCCTTATTTAGCGCAATTGACATGTCGAGAATAGAAGTACGAATTTTGAATACCAATGATTTAAATGCACTATTCGTTACCTCTATCAGTGACTGAGCATTACGCCAAAAATTACCTAGAGCAGTAATGCATGTTAGCATGCGATCTTGATGGTTTGATTCTCAGTCGGGACAAAAAAAGAGTTGTAGCTTTCCATTAAAATCGTCTCATTTTCTGCAGTTGTTAATTGAAG
This sequence comes from Gryllus bimaculatus, assembly GCA_017312745.1. Taxonomy (NCBI): domain Eukaryota; kingdom Metazoa; phylum Arthropoda; class Insecta; order Orthoptera; family Gryllidae; genus Gryllus; species Gryllus bimaculatus. The sequence goes on along the minus strand of BOPP01000065.1, from coordinate 1,544,788 downwards.
AAAAGCTCTGACAGGCGGAATTTTCTCGTTACGGTGAAGTGAATAGGTCATGTTCGTCACATGACTCTCTTACCCCCAAGCGTGGAAATTAACAAGGCCTAGAGAGGAGGGACATCATTAGCTAGCCGGCAAAGTCAGTCAGTCGGCCCAAAATGCCGAATATATACAAGAATGTTAACAAAGAAAACTATTGAAACATCCCATCCAATACATAAGGGCAGAGTTCTCGCAATTGAAAAATAAAATAATACTTTCTTAATAAAATCGTCTACATAGTGTATTTCATAACTTTATGCATTCACATATTTTTTTAAAAATTTGTTGCAAGACATCCTGTAACTCTTCGTGGGCATTTTGGAGTAATTCTCCGTAAACGGTTTGTCTTTTGTCTCCTCACGACGCAGGGAGTCTGTGCCAATTATCCCTTCGGCTAGGGGCTCGATGCCGCGTAGAAACATTGTACAAAACCTTATTTCAATTTCTGTCTTCAAAGAGTAAATTTCATTAAGTAAAAAATATTTATCTTCAATATTATAGTTGTAGAAAAACACCGAAAAAATTTCGAACGTTTTCAATTTTCTAAACGACGGTTTAGAACAAAAATGAGGCCTACACAATTATTTTAAGCATTCTTTACGCTATAGGAGGACAAAATTTTATAAAACATTTGGGTCCATTTTTTAGAAAATTTTTGAAAATGTTGAAGGTTCTTGGGAAGTGCCCCTCAAAATCAAAATATCCGTTTTAAACTATCAGGACCTTGAGATCGTTCAGATAGATGGGGAGATAAGAATTTTGGAGAAAATCGTCTCAACGGTTTTAAGCGCTAGTGTTGACAGAGGCAGAAAGACGGACGGACGGACAGACGTTTCACCATCAATCGATTTTTCGGTATCAAGGCATCATATTCTTCAAAACATGTAAACTGACTACACAACGTGTTGGAGAAAGTGATTTACTTCATATTGGAACAAGATTTATCCACTTTTTCGTTACCAGGACCTGGTTCAGAGTTTTTCTGTTGGAAAATAGCTCACTTCCGGCGCACTATTAAAATAACTTTCTCTTCATACGAAGTAATAAAAAAAAGTAAAATGAAATGACCAAACGCAACGAGAAATGTTTTATTATACTCTGAATACTGTGATTGGATACTGCTGCCCGTTGATCAAGGCTATATTTATCTGCTTGGGGAGTGTAATACGGATATATCAATAACACAATAGTTTCCAGCTCCCATGTGTATGCTTAGTTTCAACCCTGACAACAACACATTTCTGACTACAATTCTGATTATGCGTGAATTCGAAATATTTTCTTTATTTTTCTGACAAAATGATAAATTAGAGTTTTGGTAATGGTAACCCGTTTCTGAACCAATAAATGCAGGTACATTTTTAAATGGTATTTCCTCAAAAATATATGTTCATTTTACAAGTTTTTGTCGTTTTGGTTTAAATAATTAATTATAATTGAAATGTAGGTAAATTTCACAGGCATAATTTTATTCCAAATAGAAATAAAAAATCTCAAATTTTAATTGTTTGTTCCGTGAAAAGTAAGGCTTTGTTTTATACCATTCGCGTCAGCTGCTAAGGTCATTGGTCGCAAAGCTGTAGTGCGTGTTTCTAACGCGTGAGATGGCGATGATTATCTCCCGCAGAATAGCGAGATCTGGAGCCCACCCACCGGCTTGCGCGATTTTTTCCAACTAGGTATCTCTCACCACCGAGGAACCCTCTTAACCGGGACAAGCTCCCGAAATAAAGGCAATTTTTAAACAATGTTATTCTAAAAATGACTCCACATTTTTACTTTACATTTTTACACACGTTTATACGGAGTAATATACACAGTATTGGGAAGATTATGTAATGCTGCGCGGAAAACGGTGGATGATCAGCAGAATACAATTCATTGCCGGGCCGTGGTAACTAAAAAATGGATAAATCCAGTTGCAAAATTAAGAACAAAATCCTTTAAAAGGTCTTTCCACCGGGTCCTTGATACCGAAATATCGATTAACAGCTAAACGTCAGACCGTATGTCTGTCGTATGTGACCAACACTAGCGCCTAAACAAGGCATGCGAGTTTTTCCAAACTGAATAAATTCCTGTCAATATGGCCTGAGTGGAAGCTCTGCGATTTTGAAAAAAATTCATTAATTTTTTGGGTTATTTTACGTGAAGCCCCCCGGACATTTTCAAAATTTTCTCAAAAAATGGCTCCATTTTTTTTCTATAAATTTCTTGTAAGAAGAGAGTAATAGACTCATAAAGTGGTAAGCTTTTCACTGATTACTCCGAATAGCTAGTCGAGCCAAATCCGAATAGCTAGCCGAGACCAAAGGAAATAGAAAACTAATACGGGAAAATCTATGACATTATGTAGCATCACTAAAAGTTTTTTTTCAAAACTTGCATCAGTCTGTCTGTCTGCCCGTCTGTCTGTCGCTGTTTTCTGCTGTCTGCCTGGTCTGCCCTGGTCTGCCCGCTGTCCGCCCATCTGTCTTCTAAGTCTGTTCGTCTATTGTCTCCGCTCGTACTGTCTGTTGTCAGTGAGCCCGGCTTAGTTTTTTTCGCTTCATAATTAACTAACTTTCTCTTTATATTTACGTAAGTCACTGTTCATAGTGCCTTTGAAGGAACACTGTGCATTGTGTTCCTCCAAAAGGTTTTTTACATATGTCAATAATTGAAGTGTGCATATGTGGTCGGCAATTACATGCCACGCCCTACAAGAGCCAATGGCAAGTCGAGCTGGCAGAGTATAAAGACCACGCTAATAGTGAAAGTGATGAGAGTAATGAACATTATGTAAATATGTTATAATTAAGTGTAGAGATTGAAAATGATGCAAGTTTAAGACAAGTCAGATTTTAAGCACCCCCGCCCTAATATATTTGTACCCAAAATAAAGTAAAACATTTTCTCTACGACTACTCCAGAATGTATACATTTCTGCACGTTATCTCATGCAGTAATATTGACGATTCCATACGCCGTGCGAGAATATTATTCTCGCACGGCTGTCGATCAATCGCATTTGCCTTGGTTCAGTACTCACGGCGGAAGGTTATCACTGTCGCCTACAGAGGGCAACAGCACTGCGCTATCTGCCACGACATACGACAGGTGAACCACGCAACTGCGAGAGTCAGAGATTGCAGTATGCGAGGGTCACAATATCGTTAGGGTCAGGAAGCATTGAGTGTTCTGTGGCCGTTCTTTAAGGTTAAGGCACTCATTTAGTATTTTTAAAACATCAATTTGAAAGTCGTAGAGAATTAAAGTCTTCTACTTACATAGTATGGATATTATTCACTCTTAGACATGTTCAAAATTGTCTGAAAAACGGCTGCATATTTTTTATTTAAAAATCTTGTAAAATAGAGTAAAATATATTTCCGTACTACTATTACTAAACCGAAAAATTAAAAAGTTCAAAGAATGTACTTAGGGTGGCAATAGATGGCAGCTCGTAAGTGTGTGGCAAGTTCGAGTAGCTAGCCGAGACCAAAGGAAATAGAAAACTAATATGGGAAAGTCTGTGACCTTCTGTAGCACCACTAGTTTTCGTTGATATGTAGAGACCGCACAAGATGTCTAGGGATTCCTCAGCATTGCGATCTAACACGCGTGCACCATTTCTCGTGCAACCCCAAACCCCAAAGATCACTCACTCACTCACCATTCTCGTGCAAACTTGATGTGTACGAGTGTTTTAAGAGATTGACAAACAAAATATAAAGAGGATAGGTTAAGATAGAGGATAGATTTTGTGCGGATAGTAATAAACGCACCGAATAACATGACACACCTGCCATTTTGATGTATTCTTTTGATTTTTCAAAAATTACACAATTTTTTAAAATAATCTCTCACATTAAAAATTACATTATTTTACGTATTGTTTTGTACGTTTGTTGACTCAGAAGCTTCTGAGTATCTCTAATGAAGTACCTCAGATGATCTCACGGCTCAGCGGTGAGGCCTCTTGCCTTTCATCACTGAGGTTCTGTAAAGTGTCCTAAACCCAATCCTAAATTCTTCCCAATTCTGGCTGCAGAGTAGTGACGCAGGGGCGCGTAGTAGGAGGCGCGTACGCGGAGATGCTACTTGGCAGTCCTCTTGACAATTAACTGTGACGAGACGTGACGGATATAATGAAATATTAATGAAGGATTACTCCAGAAGCATAAAGCGCTCAACGTCCCGCGGGGCTTGGAGACGCGTTGCATCAATTAAAGAAGCAACAAATTTTTGAAAAGAGACTTTTCCTGAATTTGTAAGTTTCGTAAAAGGGATACGGGATCTAAAAATGGCTGAGTTTCGACGAATAATGACGAACTAACCAAATTTTCTCAATAACTGATGCATTTGTTCTTGAAAATCTCCCTATTGAAAATGTTTCATTTCTCTACGATATCCCGAAAGCCTTATTTCAATATATTTGGGGCGTGAAAAACAAAACAAAACAAAACAAAAAAATAAAGAAAAATGTAGACGTTTATTCATTAAACACAGTATAAAAATTATCGATTAACAGAAGCTAAAAGTTAAGCATAATTTTAATCGTGTGTCATTGTAAATTCGTGAAACATTCACTAACAAAAAACATGAAAAGGAAACAAAATGCGTATAAATGACAAAAATTACGCAAATGTTAACATGAAATGACCTAAAAATTGAAAAATGGCAATAATGACTTAATAATTAAAGCCTTGAAATTAAAGGGAATATTAGTCATATTCATACTTTCGAGAAAAAATGAAATTTATATATATAAACGGAATTTAAATTTTCATTACGTAGGGCTACGGGGTCATTTTGAACTTTTCAGGGGGATGGGTCGGCCCCCTGCTCCCCCTACCCTATTGGTAAAAGAATGTTTTCGACTCGGGTCTGGCTCGAGAACATAGGTGCGTTTGAGACGTCACCCATGTCCTGGCAGGCATTTGCCCGATCGGACTCTCAAGTTGGTATATTGCTAAATCCACTCGAGGCCGAACAATGAACTTGAGCCCGCCCAATTCACCACACCACAAAGGGTAAGAAAAATTATACATCGAAAAATATTTTATTCCATTTCAGTGTATCCTCACTTTTTGTTCATTGATTGTCAATAAAAGGAACTTAACCTGGCAACATTATTCTTTCACTTTCTTCTAAATATTATCTAATCAAATGATCTGCTTGCGAGAGTCTACTTTGCAGTCGAGGTCAATCGACGGAAGGTGTTGTCACGCATCACAGGAAACGAGAAAGCGAAATTTGTTTCCATCTGTGCTTGTTTTCCTGCAGCTGCGACAGAAATGTCCCGTAATCAGCTTAACTAACACAAAGACTGAAGCACGCATTAAAGCATTCCTGCCGAGACGCTCTGGTCCACTCTTCGTTTCCGCCACTCGCCCGCCCGCGCGTCGCTTCCTCTGCACGTTTGTTTTAATGAGCGCGGGAGTTTTCTCGCCTTCCATTGGTCGGTGCGGCGTGCGGGAGAGTATCAAGGCTAAACAAAGGGAGGCGTGATGTCTGTACGTCGGCGGCAGGCGGTGGCGGGCTGGGCGGGCTGCACCGTGGCTCTCCGCATGCGGGGGCGTCTCTGTTGCTCAGAACCAAAGCAACAGGCAGTGCAGCGGCAAGTGGATTACGTCATTCAGTAGAGCACGTGCCCGAAATTGAAATCATTCACATGGTCGCCGAACGTTTCGAACAAATAAGGATTCACTGAACGCTTCGTGTAGTACTTCACCGGGAAAGCGCATGTTGCCGGCAGTTTTTGAAATATTGATCTACCTTAAGGTACATTTACGTTATCAACACATCATACTTACGAGTGATATACTCGGTGATATCTAAAAACAACGTTGCTGACATTACTCGTTCACGGGCGAGTACCCTGTTAAGAAAAATGTGAAATTTTGACGTAGAAAAGTTTGATAAGTAACAGGCCACAAGACTTCAAATTAATGATTTCATGGTCGAAATTAAGTGAGCTGACATAAAATTAGTTGAAACTTTTTGAATGTAAAGGCGGGCATTCATGGGAATTTATTTTGCATGTGATGAATACCCAGCCTCTATTTCAGATTTTTCGTTTAAGTACATATGATTTGTCTGTCACAGTAGACCAAATGCATATTTTTAAGTACATAGTTATTAATAATTATAAAAGTAGATGCTTCAGAAAGTATATTTTAAAATTAAGAGCAGCAGTGTAATAAGATATATTGCGTGTTTTCCCTGTTGCAGTGACTGCCCACTAAGAGAATGGCTTCACAAGACACAAGTTTTATTCCAGATATGCCTCCAGGACCCTTGGACAAATACAGATGCAGAGTATCTTTTGACTGGAAAAAATTAAAATTAATATTTGAAGACAAAGATATGCTGCAACTCAAGGTTGTACAAGTAGTCATATTTTTTTAGAATATATTGTAGGTTCTTTTACAGTTCTCAAAGGACTTGACAGCTCACATATCAATGATACTTGTGTTTTAGATGAAAGTTTGGGAGACATTACTTTCTGATCACATCTTTCATCATCTCCCTGTTACACCATCATCTGAAGAGCAAAAGCGACGTGCAGCTTTACAGCTTGCCAAATTTCACCAATTTGGATTTTACAGCAATGAAATAATGAATAACAAATATAAGAAAAAAGTGAGCATTGTAATTTAACATTAAGGGTAAGTTTTGAAGAAATATTATAATTGACATGTGTTTATTTTCCTAAAGACAAGATGCATGATGACAATAAATGAAGCAACAGCTGCCCTTCACATGGATCTGTCTGTTAAATTCGCTCTGGGTATAGCTTTATGTACAAATACTGTTTTGTCATTGGGAACAGAACGTCATCTACCATTTTACAAAGCAACTTGGACTGGTGAGGTAAGATATGTTTACATTCAAGCAGTCTTTTTTTATGCTATTGGACTATAAATATTGTGATAAAAGAAATAAATACTTCATACGGTGTTTATTTTTAATTTTGCTCTTATACATTGAACTGCAAATTATTGTTAATGTTTCAGATTGCTCTGTTAACCCCATTGTTATCATTATCTATACTAACATTTACACTCCTGTACATTTTTTTAATGCACCATTAACTGAAGAATTTTGTTCCTTTTTCTGGTGGGCTAGAAGTTTTTCAATTTTCTATTTAATTGAAAATCATAATAGATATAGTAATCATTTTAAAAGCAAGTCAGTGAACATTTCTATCTTACAGATTTTAAGTTGCCTGGCTCTTACTGAGGTGGCCCATGGAAGTAATACGAAAAAAATGAGAACAACTGCAACGTATGATCCAAAAACACAAGAGTTTATTATACACACTCCTGACTTTTTAGCTGCCAAGTGTTGGGTGGGAAATCTTGGTAAGTAATATTACATTTTAGTGTTTTCACAGTAATTTTTCATGCTACAAGGAGGCTCCTATCAGTTTATTACTTTCCAGGTAAAACCTGCACCTATGCAATATTGTTTGCCCAGTTAATTACAGCTGATGGAGAATGTCATGGTCTACATGCATTTGTGGTCCCAATAAGAGATCCGAAAACACTACTACCTTACACTGGAATTATTGTTGGAGATATGGGAGAAAAATTGGGACTAAACGGGATAGATAACGGGTAAATAAACTACTTGTGTTATTGTGCAGTTATGTGATGAAACTTGAAATTTATAATTTTTCTTGTTTCAGCTTTATGATGTTTCAAAATTATCGAATTCCTCGAGAAAGCCTCTTAAACAAAATGAGTGATGTTACACCAGAAGGAGAGTATGAAACTTGCTTCACAAATCCGCAACAACAGTTGGGTAATGAATTAGATCAGGCGTTTTCCATATTTATTAATTTAGAATATTTGGTGTATCTGAGTATATTAATT
>BOPP01000065.1:1512053-1529664 GCA_017312745.1 Gryllus bimaculatus | reverse complement strand
AGGGCTACTCTGCGTTGAATAGGGTACGGGGGGTGGGGGGGTATTAGTTTAATTTTATGTAACATTTGTGTACATTATTGCATTTCTTACTACAAGTGCTTCAAAGAATGTCTTATAAAGTTTCTGAAAAAGTCTTCTGTGAAAATCAGCTTGAAATTTCGCATTTTGAGAAACGCTCAAATGCCATTTTTTCAAAACCAGTTCCAATTTTCTGTTTCAAACTTGTTCTGATTGTGCTAAATGCACTTATAAGATGACATAAAAAACATTTTCTCAAAAACTCTAAAGTATTCTGTGAAAAAGAGCTTCAAATTTCACATTCACAGTAATGCTTAAACAATGCAGTAACAAAATTTTCTCAAACGGCTGTGAAATTTTTAATTGTATTTTCTAATATTGGGAACAGACTGCATCACTGTCTGACACATTGTTTCATAATCTTATTCTCTTGTATCTTAATGCAGATTTCCATGTCAATACATGTACAAAAGTATGTGTGGAGGTTATAAAATGTCAAAGTATTTTTCTGCTTACTTTGTATAAAGTTTTCAGTAATTTATACAGAGTATTTGGATATTTTTATTAAATTCTTGGTTTCTAAGTGATACACTGAACAATAAAAATGGTATGAGAGCAATTACTACTGTTGCCAAATTCAGTTTGGTCTTGTCTTCAGATTGATTGTACAGGAAATAATCTGCCTTACACAAAGTTGGCCCTATTTTCAATGATTCTTGGTTGAGTTAATAGTTCATATAATTGGGTTGAAGTGCTAGTGAACATACTATAATAGTAGCTTGTGATTCAATGCCACAATGTTTTATACAAGATAACTTTTAAATGAATGTTATTTATAAGAAACTAATTGAATTCATTATTAGGAACGAATGACAAATCAATGTGAAATTAATATGTATTAATAGTCCACAATTTCTTGCAGAACAAAAAAATTATTATTATTATTATTATTATTATTATTATTATTATTATTATTATTATTAAAAACCACGTTGTATGTACGCTTTTGGAATTAGCCAACATTATGGAACAGCTGTGCTCTTAATGTTTCTTTTCCTTATACCCTCCAAGGATTGAAATTGAATTGAAGTTTGCCTTATTTTATGTGGCGAGAACTCGGGGAATATCAGGCCCGCTCTTTCCGCTGACCACGCAAAAATTTCGTAACGCTCCTTCATCAACTAGTAGTAATGGAGGCATTTTCTTCGGGAGCGAAGAAACAGGCGATTTTGAATTAGCTCAGAGGCGTCATTAGGCTTGAGGGATCTTTTACATGCAAGTAAATTACTAACATGGGACAGCCGGCTTTACTATCCCCTCCGAAGGAAGGCGAACGAAGGATTTTGCCACCCTAAAATCCACAGCTTTGATCGGTTGAACCCCGGAAGCTTGGATAACAGTCAGTACGGCTAACCGCACACCATTTGCCACCGCGGATGGTGTGACATTACACAGTCACAGAAAATTAAGGTTATGATAATACTTAATTCCTGTCGCATGCCGGGCAATATTTGCATGCATGTGCGATGCTGTATTTTTCACAAAAGGGATCTGGTTCATCAGTTTATTGTGCGATTGTGTCCAAAAAAAGTGTTGTAATATTTTTTCCGCAGTTAAAAAAATGTGATACTTTTTCTGATGAACCCTAATTGTTGATAAGTAGATGTAATGCTTATGTAATTATGAATTCATGGCTTATGTAATTATGTATTCAATTTATCTTAATGGTATATCTCTCACAGATAGTTCTAGAAGTAATGTAAACAAACTAATTAATTTTATTATTATGATGGGAATCTGTGGAGGCATAAAAAGGTCAGTGTGATGTATAAGCCACGCTCATCCTTCTACGTTGGTTTTCATGCCTCTTCACAGTTTTCATATTTTTTCTCTTCATTTTATTGCACAGACAAAAATCAGTTTTTAATATATGAGAAATATCAACTGTTTTAGAGAGGGACAAGGCATTGATGATGATGATGATGATGATGATGATACCATAGCAGATAGCATATTTTCATTACACCAATGCTTTGAACAAGTGTGGTGATGAAAACACAAGTGGTCTGCTAGATAATTTGTGTGCAAGAAGTTGATGAGTGAAGCTGAGGCAATTTTGTCTTATGGAATGATTAGGAAATCGATGAACAAAAGTGTGGTTGCGTCAATTCGGAGAATCTTCAGTCAAACTTCAAAAAGATATTCTTCACATGAGAGAAAACACATGTCCCTCAGCCAGTATATTTAATAGAAATATGGGTAGTACTGATCAGAAAGGAAAATAAATAAACTGGAATTCAGAAGAGTCTTTGCCATCACATACCTAAGAAGATATAAAACAGCTGTCAAATCTGTGGGTCCAACAGCTCTACCGTTGAAAGGGGTTAACACAAGTTTTAGATGACATTCGCTACAATCCAGCTGATCATCTTCTTGGGAAAGTAGAAAATAAAAAGAGAAGGTGTTCAAATGAGGAATGCAAAAGTATCGTTGTGTCAATATGCATGGAATATGACTATGGTTTTTGCTTGAAATGCAACATTCATTTCGTACAAAAAAATTAATACTAATTTTCTACTAATTGACACTATAAAACTTTTTAAAAGAACTAAATATGGAAGTATAATTTGTTGCTACAGATATTGTAGTTATTGTACCGAATAAGTGCATGTGTTTGGTATATAAAAGCTGTCTGGTTGAATATTTTCTCTTTTTCATCCCAGTACATTTATCAACCTCGAAGGACAAGTGTGACGAATATGTCAGACCATTCCATTCCTCACTGATACGTGGAATAATTTTTTAAAACATTTTTGGGCTTTAAACCAAAGTAGTTTGAGAAAAAAGATGTAAAAAAATTAATTTTTTCCTCCTTTTTCTTTTCTTTCATAAAACATAAGGGATTTTACAAATGTAGAGCTCGAACTTTATTCATGTAAATGCTTGTTGTGTAACAAGTTGAAGGAAATAGATTTTACTTGCTCGTGAGTAGATTGTTTCTGTGTCAGTTGGTATATAGTTTGCTGCAATCAATTTATTTTGGTTACCTTTTTGTTTCAGGTTTGACTTATTATTTTAATGTGGTTTGGTTACTTTTAAAAACAATTCTGAATCACATAAATTTTGCTAAATTTGTTTTCTAAATTGTCATTTCAGTTGTGAAGGAGGCATTTCAATGGATGTTATGCTGGCTTCTACGTTCTACTGAAGAAAAATATCAGGCAAATCTCCTGGCTACTAATAATAAGTTTCATGCAAAAAACAGCGTACAAGTGTATCTTGCAAGAACATTATCATTAGTGTACGCACAGGTAAGTTAAAATAATTTTTCATTAGTCATGATATAGTTAACTTTCTTATATAATTATGGTGTGATATGCATTATTATGATGTCTGTGGCTTCTGTGATGTAACGGTTAGTGAATTGGAATATTAAACCCTAGGGTGATCGAGAAATTGAGTTTTTAATGTGAGTGTCCCGTTATTTAGTTTCTGGCCCCATTGTTGTGAAGAAGCGTCTAGTCCAATTTTTTATTAAACTAGTGCTTTTATATTCAATTTGATGCGTTGGTAGGTATTCTGAAAATAGCCATATCGCTTTTCTTTTGCTGGCAATGCCTATTGGTAAAGATGAGCTCTTGATGAAATGTCAAAGAAATTGCATGTACACAAACATAAGGTTTATTTGTAATACTGTTAGACTTGACAGTGTGTGCAGCTGTGAGCAGAGGAGCAAACCACAAGCTTCAAGTTTTGTTGTTGTAAAAACATCAAAAATTGAAGCTTATGATTGGCGTCTTTCTTCACAGCTGTTGAATGTCATATTTGCTTAGATTTTAAATGAACTATATGAGTTGGTAAGCTACTGTGCATGTGGGAGCAATCTTGTGCTCCAGTCTTATAGTAGCCTTTCATGCAAGTGCTTCTCATGTGTTCCGTGTGGCCAGGGATAGATAGAATCAATCATTTTGGAGCGTGCCATGATGGATTTTTGTTAGATAATAAACGTTTGTTATTATATTGTATATTATTTTTCTTGTATTTCTAACAATTAGAGTTGACTCTGGTTATAGTGAACCCTCTGTTATAGTGAACTTTAACTGATTCACTTACATTACTTATAAGCATAAGAAGACTGTTATAGTTATACTAACCTAATTCTCGGCTATAGTGGAGATAGTAAAACCAGTCTTGGAAATTAATTCGCTCCTGGAAAAGAATATATATCATGTCAGTCACATCATACTTCAGTATCAATCTTGGTGCTACTTGATATTCCACAGGTCAAAGTGCATCGAGATCTACATAGGTGACAGGTAGCACGTAACTGCCACAGTCTGGCGATATCAGCCTTAAGGCACAGAAAAGCGATCAGTTTCATGAGCCACTTGTGCCATCCAGCAATAAAAAGCATCTTGTATATTATTAGGCAAGCAAAAGGGCCTTCAAAGATGGAATGTTATTCCAACTGTGCAAGAGACTTTGAAGGGTGTCAAGACTGCATTACGAAACTTAGACTCAGAGGACTATATATGTAGAATCAATTATGGAGAGAATACAATTGTTGAGAAGGATCTAGAGAAATTACTAGTGAAAAAATACGAAGCAAATTATTGAGAAGAAATTGATTTTTCAAGGACAAATAAAGATGTTGAAATTTTCAGTTCCTTCTGTTAATGTGTTTTGCTATATCTCTATATTAATAAAATCAATTGTAATAGAGAAGTTCTGTTTCGTTTTGATATCCTCGGATATAGTGAACCAAAAATGTTTGTTCCCATAAGTTCACTATAACCAGAGTCAACTACATTGATTTCAAAATATGAATTAAGCCTCTATGTCTGCATTTTTTAATTTATAATTGCTTTTCTTCCAGAATAATGTGTTAGTGTATTTTTGGAAGAGATGCAGTGAAAATTCACTTGAATCTAGTTTGAAATCAGTCTTGGAAAAGCTATACTTATTGTATGGTTTGTGGTGTCTGGATCAGAATTTAACTGTACTTTATCAAGGTAAGATTTAGACAATATTTATTTAGAAATTTCTCCTGATGTTTTTGAAGCTATTCATTAATCTCATTTAGAACAGATGAGGTACAGGAACTTCAATTTTTGTGATTTAACAAGAGTACCTATTTTGAGTTCTATTAAAAATTGTTTTCTTAGTTTGCACAATATGTTTTAGGTGGCTATGCATGCGGTCCCGAGTTGTCAAATTTAGTGAAAGATGGTGTCCTTTATTTATGCTCAGCATTGAAGGATGAAGCCATAGGAGTTGTGGATGCACTGGCTCCACCTGATTACATTCTTAATTCAGTTCTTGGAACAGCCGATGGAAAGGTAAACAACAAGTAAAGATTTTTGGGTTTAATATATTTCTTCTTCGTCCATAATTTGAATATATCCCGACTTTACTGGCTGAGACACTAGCTATTTAGCTAGGTCAACTTCAGCCACTGTCTGGAGGAGATTCCTAATTGGTGGCTTCTCTGATCAGTGGTTTTCCTAGAAGTCTAGTTGGCAGGAACTGAAAAATGGGGTTTCCTGGAAGGTCATAAAAACGTTTTCTCCAAATATGTAGTATGTACCCAGTAGTTAAAACTTAAAAAGTTTTTAACCTCCTAGACTCTATGCTAATTGTGGGAGGCCTGCAAAAACATAATTTTTTGAGTTTTTCTTTTCTTAAAGACTTACAACTTTTGAAAGAATTTTTTTTCAAAACCAGTTACCAAGTCTACTACAGCTTTAAAAAAAGGTATTTTTTTCATTTCTCCATAATATGTGCAAATGTTTGCGAAATTTTAATCAACTTATGATAAAAATAATTAATAATGCATGCAGTACTGTTATTTATCTCACCTCTGGCAAAAACATTGTCCTCACAAATGTCGGCATTGTTGAAAATATTAATATTTAAAAAAAGATGATTATGTATGTGTTATCATGTTGCAGCTTAACTCTTCAGCATGGAAAGCCATTTCGACAAAACTTGATATAAATTACTACTGTGGAATTACAATGGGGTAAATAATACTGTAGGGGTAATACATCCGTAGATGTGGTGGGAAGGGAGTGATATTTACAAACAAATCATTACATACTACATGGAATGTGCCACTGAGCTGGCGCAGTGACCGTGAAGGATGCCTGTTAAATAGATGACGTATGGTAACAAATTGGCCATTTTAAGGGAATAAAGGTCTAACTGTTTGTTTATTTATTATTTTTCTAAACATAAACTAATCCGAGCACAGACCCAAACAGAAGCGGACATACTTGTAGATTAGTGGTAATTGCGTATGGGGGCGACTATTCTAACAAATTACTGGGTCTTATCTTTACTTTGGTATTCTCGTTTGTTGAGCTTTTGTGTTAACATTTAGTGATTGTTGGTATATACCGTTTTGGGTAGAACTAGTTTTCCTAATGTTTTGTAGTTGCACTTACGTATCATGTTGCGGTTGTTCATGCTACATTCCATCTATTTATGGAAAATGGTTATTTCATTAGAAATTTGACTAATATATGGAGATTGTTAGTTGAACAAGAGATTTCATATTAAATTCATCCTATTATCTTCTTTTAGGTTTTTTTACCAGGCTGGCATTTCGATCGAATTTCCATGCTTTTATCATTAGACGTTTTTTCTCATTTCTCTTTTTTCCATGCTTAGTTTATGGCATGTCTGTGTTCTTTTTGGTTTCCTGGTATGCTCTTCTGATTTGGTATCACCCAAATTTTTGTGGAGTTATTGATTTCGACCTACTAATGTCCATACATTTTATTGTTTTTAATTTGATGTCTGTTCAAGGTTTTTTGATTCATTTTATTTCTTATTTTATCTACAAGAAGTTACACACTTGCAGACTCATTTCTGTTAATTGAAACGTTTGCTTTTAAATTTTTGTTAGTGTAAGAATTTGCGGCATAGATGTGTGTACTTCCTATAAGGAGCTATAATGGTGCATTTCTTTTTCTCATGAAATAATTGAGTTTCATAGCACTGGATCAACTGGCTTGGACTATTTTTCCTGTTATATTTTTATTTTTCATATCCGATAGTCTTTACCTTCTCTGTTAGTGTGACTGCCCAATACTTATATTGGTGTTTTACCTTTAATTATTCCTATACTAGTCTCTAATATGGGGCATACCTCCACACCATATATTCAGTTTTTTTTGTAAATTTATTTCCATTCCCATTTTCCATACTCTTCTACTAATTTTCTGAACATATAGGTTTACTTCATCATCTTCAGGCCATTATCACCTGGTCATCTGCAAATAGTAGACTAAACAATATTTCATCATCTATTTTCACACCCATGCTTCAGCACTTTTTTCCATTTCTTTTAGGCTTTATCAATGTATATCTTAAACAGGGTTGGAGATATACAGCAGCCTTGCCATAATCCTTTATTTACTGGGAAGTGTCTGGATAGGCATTTTTCCCACTTTTACTTGACTTTTGTTATCTTTATAAAGTTGTTTGACGGCATTTATGTATGTTGTTGATATTCCTTTTTCTTCCAGTGTCCCCGCCCCCCCCCCTTTCTTTTTTTACTTGGTACATTATTCAAAGCCTTTTTGAAGATTAATGAAAATTATGTGAAGTTCTCTTCCTCGCTCAATTGTTTTTTCCATCAGTTGTTTGAAACAAAAAATATTGTCAATACACGATCTTCCTGGTCTAAAACCACTTTGCACTGCTGAGTTTAATGTTTGCATTTCATTTCTATTCTTTAGCACACGACCATACAGTCTAACCAAAGATAAAGTCACACTTATCCCTCTATAATTATTAGTCTTTTTTACAACCTTTTTGTAAATTGAATTTATATAATTATATTTTTATATTAATTTCCATATTTCAGGTATTTTACCTCTTTTTAAAAATCCATTGAATATTTCAGTAATTAATTCCAAACCTACAATAGGATACTGTTTAACCAGCTCTATGAATATACCTGCAGGCCCAGGTGCTTTAGTATTTTTCATTTTTCTTAACACTTTTTTTAACTCTTCAAAGACTCAAAGTCACATCTGGTGTGATGGAATTTACGTGCAGTGGTTCATAATTTATTTTCTGAAATTTAGCTCTATTTTCTGTCAAAAGATTTTCATAGTATTTTTGCCATTTTTCAAAACCAATTGGGTCTACTAAATGCCATTCTTGGTATTCAATTTCATGGAATGTAGCATTTTCCATGCCTCTCTGGATTTGGTGTTACCAATGCACTTGTCTAATCTGTCACATTTTTGTTCCCAGAATACATTTTTGGCCTTCTTCACTTCTTTCTTGACCAAATATTTCATTCTGTTATATTTCAAAATCAACAATAACTAAAATTGCCTTTCAACAGTTACTATAAAGATTGTAGCAATTCGCTGTTAAGAGTTATTGTCAGAAAAGTCACAATGTAACTTCGTACTTACAGAATAACAAACAAAAATAAAAAAATGTAATTGATGTTGGAAACAAATTTCAGTAAAAGTTTATTCAATATTATAGAAATATGTTCTTTGAACAATCCACACTTCTTAAAAACAACATTTGAAGTAATTATTCAATCTTTCTTGACAGCTTTTCACTTTCCTTGATAGACATAAAAATATTATAAAAGTATTTTACTCCTGAGAAAGTCAAGTAAAGTTTTCCATGCAAAAATACAGGATCTGTCAAATACAACCCTAACTCTCTGCAATATTAACTTAACTGGATTTCTTATGAGGAACAGACAGAGTTTTGGATGGGCAGTTTGCCATCTTGCTGGGGTGCGAAAATTGAAAAATTATTTGTATATTAAAAAGTATTGGATTATTTTCTGCATTCTTATGTACCGCAAGAAAAGTAATTCTGAGTAAAAAAATAATAAAACTAATATTTTCAAGTTTGTGTAATAAATACAATTTGTAACCATTGGAAACAATTCAGAAGGCTTAGATGTCACGTGGGTACGTTTGAATGTTGCTCAAATGATGTATATGATATCTTAGCGAACCAACATCTTAAGTGTATTATCAAATGGTGTATTATTTACAATGTGAGTTTACAGCTGAGCTTTAATCTACAGACTTCCACATATAGCGAACATTTAAATAGTGTGTCTGGATTGTGATTTTTGGCAGTTGTCGAGTGACTTGTGCTATTCATTCTATAATTTGAAATTTGGTGGCTTTTTTAAATTCATTCACGTTGGATTGTAGGCTAGCACATTTTAATTTTTTGGTCATTTATTTCAAGCTATTTTACTTTAATTAATTTTCCAAGTTTGTCCTTTATGTTGTGCCAGAGCATAATTTTTCCCCTACTACCTCTGTATACCATGCAAGAACCAAGAGGGAAAGTTGTTAACAAGACATATTTATTTGTTTTAAAATGTATAAAGTACTAACCAACGTACTAACACAATAACAAAATTAAAATCAATGATATTGATGTTGAAAAGAAATTTTCAATGAAGATTTATTCAGTACTATCAAAAGATTTCTTGGAACAATTTACAACACTTTCTTAAAATTATATGAAGTAATCATTTAATATTTTTTGACAGTATTTCGCTTTTCATGATAGTCACAAAATACTTAAAAACAACTTTTTACTCTCAAGAAAGCTATGTGACAGAACATGCTAACTTGAAAGTTTCACCGAATCACTGCTGATAACAAAAATATTGGAATAAGTAAAACACAAACCAAACCTAACAAGATACGTCTTCACTCTTCTCTGTACACCCACAACCCTCCACAATTAGGTACACAGCACATGTAGACCTCCACAAAACGTTAAATGAATGTTTTCACTACACGCCTAAGAAACAATTTTTATCGGAATCAAACAACTCTTAATAGTACTTCTAGTGTTTGCTGTGAGAGCGAATCTTGAATTAATAATCATGCCAATAAACCTCATCAGTGTACGCAAACCACGGTGTACACAGAAAGTGTAAATAGTATAAGATAGAGAACTCTGAACTTTCTAACAAAGACAGTCACCATCACCATGATGGCATTTGCCCTATCAATAAGTGCCAAACTAGCAAAAATGAATAGAATGTCCTAGAATATCTCAGTCTGTAGATTATGGGGTGAGGAACATCTCTCCCGCTCTCCGTCTGTCTCTCACCATGTTCCTCTGTGTCCATATCTGTCCCTGCCCCTCTCTAAGTCTTTGTCTCTTGACTATATATCTCTCTCTCTGTACCTACCTCTTTCTGACTGCCTGCCTGCCTCTTGTCTCTTTCTGTCTGACAGGCTGTGTATACCTCTGTGTCTTTCTGTCTCTCCCTCCCTCCCCGTCTCTCTCCCTCGCCCTCTCCCGTCTTTCTCCCTCATCTCCCTCCCCCTTGCTCCCTTGCTTGCTTTAACCTATGCAAATTAACTCTAAATTTTCAAGTAGTCGAATACCCTCAAAATAGCAACATAAAATTTAAATATGTGCTTTCAAATTATGGGAACACATATGAGATAGTTCCCATCGAAGGAATAAAATATGTCATAGGGCTAGTAACAGAACTAATGAACTAATAACCAATATGAGTGCCTTGCATCAATTTACAAAACAAGGGTCAATGAGGTTCACAACAGTTTCTAAATAATTACGTTAAATAGAAACTTGGTCAAATTTCTGAAAATTCTCATGTAAATAATTAAAGGTTGAGAAGTATTGTCACTTATGAGTAATTTCTTCTGAACAATTTTACCAAATGTCCAAAAATGAAAATAGAAAGAATATTCTTATATTCACAGAAACCTGCTTTTATTACAGTTGTTTTTGATGACCCCTCTGATGGTGATCTGATGTAGTTAACTACAACAGATTATACATTGTACATTGTGGTGGGAAAAGGTGTGTGTGTGTGGTGTGTGTGGTTTTGTTATTTTTGTTGTCAAATGCAGAATTATAGTCCACATTTTGATTTATACGTTACTTGAATTTCGGAGTTCTTGGGTTACAAAACTGAGCTTATCTTTTTTTTGAAGTAGTTACTTTTCCAGCTAATTTGGGGGTGAGTCTATGTATAAAATTTTGGAAAAAATTGAGATGTTTCTTCAAGAGATAAGGGGGGAAACCTTCAGGTGAAACAGACAAATGTACATTTAATTTAATAGTTGGCCACTGTCAGGAGTAAACTTTTTCTTAGTGTTGTTTAAAAGATCTGTTGAATAATGTTGCAGCCTTACTTTCTCATGTACTATGAGTTTCATATCTGAAGTTCGATTTTGTATGTATAAACTTCTGGTTGCATAATAGAACTTTAAAGAGTTAGATTGGGAGGCTTAACAGACGTTAACATTGTTCCAAAGGATTTCTTTCGTAAAGAGTCCAAATTTAAAGTTGTATTATTTGTCTATAATCTTATATCAGCTTTTACCTAAGCAATGTTTTAAGGAATTTAAATTTACTTCATACTTAAATTGTATTACTACAATTTCTGTTCATAGGTATATGATAATTTACAAGCAGCATTTTTTCACAATCCTAGAGGAATGGAAAGACCTTCCTGGTGGAATGAAATTGTGCCAAAGATCTCTTCCAAACTGTAAGGCAATAATTTTGGGTCTGGCACCCAAAATACTAACTATAAAGTATTCTTATTTAAGTACTTTTACAGAAAAATAGTTTAAGTATTTATTAAATACTTTCTTGTTTACAATATCATTTTGTCTTGGATACCATTCACTTGTACTATTTTTGTAACTTAACAAATGATTTGAAGATAGTAAATGGCTAGTCTCTAAGACAAAGTGAGTGAATGTTAAATGTATTAAATGTTACTATTTTCTAACTGTGAAGTAATTATATTCATTGTATGTATTGAGGTTCAGGGACCATTTGTTGCTGGTCGCAACAAAGATTGACAGAAAGTGCTATTCCTTCCAAGTGAGAGTGAGAGAGAAAGAATACATGCACCTTAATATCATTTTAGAAATTAAATTATTCCACAGTTGAAGGAATAAATAATGAGATTAATTGTAGAAAAGACTGTTTGAGAAGTACCTTGTGCACATTCCTGAAATTTGTTATTTGGTATTTAGTACTTGTAAAAATATTTTCAAATAACATTTGAAAAATAAACTTATTGTACATGAAGGAGAAATGCAATTGAATCTTTATGAATTACCAGAAAGGTAAATATTTGTATAAAGAAATGTATGACTGAAGTGTGTACATCAATTTTCGTTAAAGAATTAACAAGTGGTTATGTCAAAAATAGACAATGTGTAATAAGAATACCTTAGAAATTATTAAACCACAAAAATTATAAAATGAATTGGAACTTTCAAGAGTTACAATTGCTTAAACATATTTAAATAATTTAATGCTTCATTTAGAATCAACTTTCTAAGTACATGAAAAGGTACCTTTTTCATAAATGGTCTTTCACTTTATTGAATAGGAAGTAAGAATGTTCCAAGGACATGATAATGTATGTTAAAGTTGCCTAGAAATACCATAGCTTTTTGTTTCCTTGGATTGAAATCGGTTAATGTTTTTTTTTAATTTGATTTTTCCTTTAAAATAAAGATATTCTGTGACTCAAATTTCTAAAAATGCTTCTCTCAAAAAGAGCTCACATACGTTTTATGTTTTCATTCACCGAGAAGCACATTTCCATTGCATTTAGGCGAGTACAAATAATCATATTCCCCATGTATATTGCCATTAAGACTAAAATCACCAGTCGATTATTTTCTAATAACCAATTTCACAATGAGCAAAAAAAAAACACACAGTATCAGTTGCTTAAACCTACAAGTTAAAATTACAGTACAATACAGTCCAATATCAAAGAGCTGAAATAATAGTTCAGTTTAGCTCAATGAACACACCCAATTATTACACTACCCCCTTATAGTGAAACAATTGATTAAAATTTTTCAGAAGAAAATTTTCTTTCGGTACTGGTGAATTGGAATTCATTAACTAAAAGTTGTCTTAGATCCTTAATTTTTAGAATGGTGGTGCTTGTTTAAGATTTTTCACAAATATATTTTGTGTGAACTGTGGCTCTGAATTTTTAGATTGCAGTATTTTGGTGATATTGTAAGATGATAAATTTTACAGTAACAAATACCAGTTTTGGGAATGGAAAGGACATTTTACTAGAATTATTATTTTAATTTCATGCAGATCTTGCAATATGACTGGTTTGTAAGGTTTCACTTCTTATATATTCTGTAGGTGCTAAAATAATTTTGCTATAAGAATATTGTAGACAAAAATTGTTTAGCACAAATTCAGCAGAGCCATAGACTATCTCAATGTATTCCGACAGTGCAGTATTTTGTAAGAAATAAAAATTTTAAGAGTGTAAATGTGTAAAGGGTGACTTTGTTAATCCCAAATTAAATGTCACTTTTCCTTTGAATTGTTCAATGTTTTTATTATACTCCTTCAAATTCAAATATTGTTATGACATACCCTAATATAATGCGATTCAGGGGACCTTGTATTGTTGCATTATTATTATTATTATTATTATTATTATTATTATTATCATCATCGAAACTATGATTTACTGATAAGAGCAGCAGGGAGCAAATTAAACTCTAAATGCTTTCTGGCAATTATGAGAATTTATTAAAATCCGTAGTTAAGTAATTATATTATGTAAAGCTTGAGGATTGTACCTAATTCTAATCTTTACTGAACTTACACCAAATTTCAATGCAACAAGTACATATAAGTGTATTTTATAACAAGTTATGTGCAAAATGTTTGCACTAATTTAAAAAGTGTGTTTGGTTTTTCATAAATGTGATTTTTTAATGTTAACAAATTGGTTAACAGTATAATTTTTACATGTTTGTGAAATAAAAATAAACATTTGTTGAAAAATATTAAGTAAGTCCTGAGGAGGCCCTAACACATGCTGTTTGCTTCTGTATTAATCCACCTCTGGCCACATGTGGCCAGGTAGCACAAGATTGAGGGCTGGATGATATATAGTGAATTGTAAGTAAAATATTCAAGTCAATTGAAGCAAATTATAAAATATCAATTAAACAACAATATTGACATTCTATGGTGCATGTTCTCCTGCTCATTTATCTTTTAAGATGAAGAAACACTTGACTTGGACTTTTCAAACTATGGATCTTGATGTGAATTAGTATTTTTTTTTAAATTTGATTTGTGGGAAAATGCATATTTTCTTGTTACTTGTATAATTTTTATAAAGTATAGATCATATGGCAATCTTTTACATGCCAACGGAAATGTGAATAAAAAGTTAATGAAACCTGTTTATATACTGAAAATGATTTAAATCAAGTTGTGTATTGTTGCTTTCAGACAGAACTTTTAAAGAAGTCTGTACAAGTCCCTATTTCTATATAATTATTTCATGTAATTCATGAAATAATGATATAAGAAGTATTCAATTTGTAAGCTGAATTTAAAATAAGTTGTGGATATACTTTTCTTGAAGGTGAAAATCAAAGGATTCTTCATTTTGTTTTGTTTTTTAATTGTTGTTTGAAGGCAAATGATTGTAATAATGTAAATTTGAATAGCTTGTAGGTATGGACCAAGCTTAACAAATGAAGTACAATGAGAAAAAAAGGTGGTGTCTAGTATTTGGATTAATGTAAAATATGGATGATTCATGTTGAAAATGTAATTCATTTATTATTCTTTAAGAATCCTTGCAAATGCACATATACACTATTTAAAAAGTGAACTCTTATCTATAAAATTTAATGAAAAGTTATCTAAGACAGTTTTTATTGCACTATTGTTTATGAAATTCTATATAAATGTTATTTTTAAAATATATAAAACAACTGTCATCAGAAAGAAAAATAAGTATTAACTTGAAACAAAGCTTTCACAAATATGCAGTATTTCATTTCACGTACATAATAACCACTGTTAATTCATGCCTGTAGTCACTCTGTTACCACACTTTGACTTTCAATGTTAATTTTATTATCTGTGGGGAAGATGGTGCCCAGTTGCCCTCATTCTGCATGACTTGAAATGTATTACTAAACTTATACCTGCATTACAAATTTGGGCATTTGTGCATTTTAAAAACATGCTAGGATAGTGATGTGTATATTTTTAAAGATGATGAATTATCTATTGTCTTGAAATCCAAGCATGGAAATTCACAATTATTCCATTTCTTATGTTTAATGTGGTATTTTATAGTATTTTATCTTAAACTTGAACAGATTCCTCAAGTAAGCATTTAATTTGAAAAGTGGTGTTCAAATTTTAAATATTGGTATTATGAAGTGCTATGCTTGAATTTTCTGGAAAAGTTGTTTGTTTGTTGTTTTTTGGTTGTTTTTTTCCACTCAATTCAAAGTCCACATAGTATCTTTTGAATTATAAGTAAGAAGCTATATTATTTTCTGTCTGCACTTTTATTCCTAGTATTGTGTATGAGAGTGAAAATGAAAGGGCTCATCAGTTTTTGGTTGCAGTTCTTTCAAAATGCTCAAGAGATGGGAAAAGATTGAAGAGATGTCTTGAATCTCTTTGTTGCAATATTGCATTTATTCATTCTTATTATAATTAGTTTTGAATTAATTCCATGGATCTTATCCTCTAGTATCTCTAATTTCAGTATCTTTCAATTTTAGCAGTATTCATAGCACAGCCGTTTTGTTAAGATTAGCAAATATATATAAGAGAGCATTTAATTTCATGATAGTGCTATCTAAATCAATTATTTATCCAGTATTCCAATTGTTCTTTGTGCTGCAAAACACAGTTTGTATTCTGTATATTTTATGCATTGTTAAATGTACTTGTCCAATTTTCTTGTAAGCATATTTATAAAATAAAGTGGTCAAGTTTTCAAACATTCCTGTCTGTATATATGTACAATTACTTAATTCAGTGACTTATGTACTTCTCTTCCATGTGTTTAATGTGGTTTAAGAATAGATGTAATGAAACACCATAAATTGAAAATTCTATGTCATTTGTGCATTAGTAAGAGTGCCTTGTGGTGTAACATATAACAATGGACTCTCATTATTTTGAAATTATATTGTAAAATTTATGTAAGGTGCATTACAAAATATATGTTTACAATACTTGCTTCTGTTAACATTATTAGTTCACCCTTTCAAGTTGACAAATCAAAAAGAAAAGATATTGTATATTTTGTTATGTCGCCAAACTACCAAGTAGCAAAAATTCAATTTATTTACAAAAATATTGTGAGAATATTAATTTTTCTCAATTCTTCCTTTAAAAAATATTACTTTCTGAATGGCTTCTGTGGTGTCGTTAGTATTTTCTCGAATAACTCCACATTTGTTCTTGAATTTTTTTCTTTAATACAGCAGAACATAAGCCTAGCACTTACACCATTAAATCTGAATATTCAACGTGATCATACAATGTATGAAGGTTTTGCAAACTAATGGTTTTTATGTGCAGTCAAAATTGACATGCTTTGTTGCAAATTCAATTGCAAAACGCAAATAAGCAAAATCCTCTGCCAAATTATTACAAATGAGAAAATTTAAAGAAAAGCATTGGAGTGTTTTACTGTAAATTAATACTAGATAGGAGCTTCACACTTCAAGGGTGTGATTAAAGATGAGTAATCCAAACTTTTGGTAAATTTGTAAGCAAGTGAATAAACACAATGCTATTAATTACACTAAAAAATTTCTTCCTATGAATGTCAATTTACATTATTTGACCCATTAACTAGAAATGATGCAACTTTTAATTTATTTAATTTTTTGACATTTCTTGTGCGGTAGTAAGCAAACCTAATAAAACAAACATATTGTTAATAATGTCAGATCTTGAAAGCAAAAATTGCTCCAATTTTGTAGTTTTCAAGTGTTCAATTTTTAGGAAAACGGAGCAATAGTCGAAAATGGGACTGACCCCATCCTTTTTACCGTCCCTTATTACATATGTAACGAAAATTTCAAGAAAAATTTTGAGCGGTTTTTGATTTCAAAAATGTCTATTTTCGCGCAAAATGATACGGAAACTACTCATATTTTGGGAAAATTGATCATGGACTTATTTAAAGATCCGTCTTTAAGGTACACATTTAATTAACCCTCAAGCGGCAGCGCTGGTGCAAGATCGCTATCATTGAAATATTTTCCCGGGTATGTTTGGCAATAGCCCTTCCAGGAAGTCGTGGCCTGTAGTATTCCTCGTGTGATATTCCAGGAAGAAGATAAAATCGTTTCTATCACTGCTACCCTTATCAGTTACCAGCGGTCTGCACGATTGTGAAGTGGAGCAGATTGGCATCGCGCTGCCGGTCCTGTAAGTAGTGTCTTTTCTTGCTGCGGATTTCACTCTCAAATCACTATAAGATACGTACATTAGTTGTATCTGTATTTACATTCTGAAATGAGTCTTGGAGGACATGGAAATTCTTGGAACCTCAGAAAATAGAAGAAATATTAGATGATTTCCTGTCAAATGAATCTTTCTCAGAGAGCGAGGTGGATGAACACGTGAATAATGATATAGATCACGATTCAACTTACGAGATTGACGGAGAAAATATTTCTAATTGGTGTATGATCTTGAGGGGGAAGGAAATAAATGTAGGAAGATGCCCCCCCCCCCCCTTGCATTTTTTCAATTGTCA
>BOPP01000065.1:1488311-1512043 GCA_017312745.1 Gryllus bimaculatus | reverse complement strand
TACCACAATTCTCTTCAATATTCATGACTATCCGAAAACAAAGTTTGATCAAAAATTTTGGAGCCTCTAACTCGTTGATGGTTGATATATCTTCGAAATATTATTGCTAGTTTATTACCTAATCGTAAATTCCAAGTTAAAATTAACAGTACCCTTTCTAACAACTCTTTTTCTACCTTTTATGTTTTAAGTAAAATAAATTGATATACAGGTGTCCCATTTAACTTGACAACCTCGTATGAGTGTTTGGAGGATACTGAAGATACATACATTTTATCCGTATCATGACTTTCAAAACCGACCACAGGTTTGCCAATGGGCAGTTCAGAGAATACAAACGAATCCGAACATTTTTAATCAAGTACTATTCTCTGATCAATCGACATTTACAAACCACGGTGAAGTTTACCGCCATAACATGCATTTTTGGAGTGTAGAAATCCCACACTGGATTCGTCAAGTAACTCATCAGCGACCTTGGTCGGTTAACGTTTGTGGAATTGGCGATAAACGTTTCGGACCATTCTTTATTGACGGCAATCTAAATGGTAACAAGTACCGAAACCTTGATAAAGAACTACCGAGAATGCTCGAAGACGTAAGTTTGGAAGTGCGACAAAACATATGGTTTCAACATGATGGTTCACCAGTACATTACTCTTTAGTTGCACGCGGGGATTATATCGGGATTCAGGGCCGGATTTACAAACAAGCAGTTGCTTGGGTGCCCCCATTCACCAGGGGCCCCGCGTTTCGGAAAAATATGCAGTGAAGAGCAGAAAAAAAATTATGTTAAATGTAGTTAATGTAAAAAAAATGTAACACAAGTACAAATTTCTATAAAAATTTATCAGGTTTCATTTGTATCTGCACAGAAAGTACTTGTATTGTAATACATTTTTTATTTAATAAAGATGGAGCTATTTTTTCGGGGGGGTGGGGGACGAACACAATTTTGTGCTTGGGGCCCCGCACTACTTAAATCCGGCCCTGTCGGGATTACAATAATCGTTAGATCAGGACGTTAGGTTCAGGACATCAGGTTAGAGAAGGACCAGTGCACTGGCCAGCCAGATCACTAGACCTTACCTCACCAGATTTCTTTTTGTGGGGTTACTTAAAAGATGTCATTTATAAAGAAACTCCTACTGCTCGTGAAAACATGATGCAACGAATTTGTAGGACGAATCAATAAATGAATTGAGGTTCAGGGCCATCATTTTGAGCACTTACTTTAAATAAATGCTGAAGTATTTGTATAATCATCTAAAACCAGCCCTCCCATAGTGAGAGGCAAGGGGACTCACTGAAAACAGGCACCCCGAACGGAACAGAAAACTACTACGTCCACGTCGTTGTTCCTGGGTTACGCTAAAAGTAGTTTACTGACTTCCGTAGAAAATACTGATTTTTATTAACCACCCTGAAATAATCCACCACGCTAAAAAACTACTCAAATTAGTCGGAAATCAAATTTCTGCGATTACAGCTCCACCTATCACAAATCAGAAAAAAGACAAAACTTAAGTATTTTTGTCCGTAGAATCCGAATATGAAAAAATTGGGTGTTCCTATTTAAGATTTCAACGTTGCCCACCGCCCACTCGCTGGGGGCAGGGGGTGCTGATTTTAGCATAGAATGATTCCCCCTTCAAGACTGTTAAGATTTGGCCTCGGCCCAATTTTTCGTACATCGCGTATTTTTTAGTTATTTCAAGTTGTCAAGTTAAACGGGATATCCTGTATATTATAATAGAGATGTACCAGTTACAAATGAGCTCACTTAATAACTAATGTCATTCCTACTCAAAAACTATTTGCAATTTTTGCAAAAATCTTGCATTTTGCAAAGAAACAAACCTTCAACACTACCTTCCATGGTGTCAGAGGCCATACTGAGCAGATAAATAGGGGAGGGACAAACGTGTAGATATTTCAATTTGAATAAAGAAAAAATTTCTAAGGTGGAATTTTATATACCTTGTTACAAATTATTTATTATTTTATGTAGCAATACATAGTGTATATATATATATATAGTACTATCATATATATAGTATATATATATATTATATATATATATATAATTATATATATATATATATGATATTATATTCAAGCCAACCCACCTACCGACAACTTACCACCTTCACAGTAGCAGGCATGAACGCGTAAGCGGGTTATCAAGATTTTGTCGTGAAGCGAGCTTTAAAAATCTAGGGAGCAGGATCTTCAGGGTGGCGAGAAAGGTTTGAACCCTTGACACAATAAAAAATCAAGATTGCACACAAACGAGCGTATAATTTACCATAAACTTTTAGTGGCATAAGTTAATGACAAAAACAAGAATATAGAATCACCTTTTACAAAGAATGATCAAAACACAAATAAAACCTTTACAACAAACACTCATATGATGAACACATATAATTTACTTCAGATTGATACTCTGAAATAATTACCCTAAACTACACTGGGAATTCCTTGTAAATTATTATATCTAAATTTGTGGCTATTCTAATTACATTGCACGTGAAATCAAAATTCAATTTACAATCTCTCGCTTCAAGATATTAATGTAATGAACAGAATGTGTGCAAGTGCACTACTCTCATTTACAATTTAACTGTGTCTGAAAATAGCGAATAATAAATGTCCTAAGTATAATGTTTTTAGGTTAGGCAATAGCGCATCAAAACGTCTCCTATACTGTAAATGTTGTAATAAATACTGTAATTTGTTGCCACGTGTCCTCAAATCTTATCACTTTCCTATACTAGTTTTTCCCTGCCGACGTGAACTTGACTATTTTCTCGCTGTAATGTTACTTTCGTGGACTTCCTACTTTTGGCCTTGATGGTCGTGCGCTGGTCACTGCGTCGATCGGTCGCGCTGGCCGTTTCGATCCCAGCTTCTGCGTCGTAAAGAGACGGAATTCGCCTCTGCGTCTGCGTTGCTTCTTGCGTCCTCTTCCGTTCTTCTCCCAGCCGTTCCGTCTTCTTCTCGTACGCCTGGGTCCGTCCGTTATCTTCTACCTCGTCTGCGCCTGTGACTACGCCACGTTGCGAAAATGTCTCTTGAACTTTACTGATTACTCGTGCAAGTTCTCGCTCGTTGCTACTTTTACTTTGCTAAGCCAGAACTTTTCATGTTTCCTTCACAACGGGTAACTTTTACTTCCCGTGTTGTTAATTGAAGAAACACTACTTAAATCTGCACTATCTCGCGAACGACTAACTAGAAGATCTGTTCGACGCCGAATACTCCTACCTAGTAGTCGTTGCAGCGGCAAACAATATCTAATGTTTAACGAAAGTGTTGACTCGGCGAACGGTGATAAAAGAGCAGCTGCTTACTCGGCGCGTGGTGGCAAGAAAAAGAGAGCTTCAAGAGCAAATTTGTGCAGTTTTGTCAACGCACTTAAAGTGCAATGCGCGTTCACGCCACCGCGTGGGACCATTCCTACCCTTAGGGGATCTATGGCCTATCCTGTAACATAAGAGAAAAAAACAACGGTCAAAAAGACATTAGCCTACCGGCGCCGCATTGGTGTTTTTGTAATACTATGTTTATGCCTCAATCCCACTTCTGTTTCGATTGCTCTTACTCCAGAAAGTGTTTCGGTCGCCTATACTTCGCCTTAGATCGGGCTCGTATGAGGCGATCGCGGAAATGAGTTCATTTTCCGAATCAGCTGCTTTCTCAAAAAAGTTTTTAGCTAAAGTTTTAAAGTGATTCTTTAGCAGTGGCACTGATGCTTCGCGATGTAGAGTTTCTATACGAGTGTCTCTAGGGCGCAGAGGGCGGCCCTGAGGCACTCGTTTTGAACTACTTGCAGTTTGTTTAAGTGATAATTTGCTGCAATTGCCCAACTCGGGCATGCGTAGTCCATTTGCGGCTAATTATTACTTTATAAAGCGTGAGGCAGTTTGCCGTTGACAGTTTGCTCCGCCTGTGAAACAAGCTTCGCAATCTGCCTCGGGTCTGCCGCGCTTTTCTAAGTGCGGTTGAAAAGTTAAGAGCTATCTAAAGTAACTCCTAAATATTTGACATTTTTTGTCCAATTTATCACATCCCCGCAAAGCGCGAGTGGCCTCGCCGCGTGAATCTCTGTCTCGTGTGAAGAGCACAGCTGTGCTCTTACTCACATTGACTTTGACCCGCCACAGTTTCAGCCACTCCTGGATTTGTAACAAATGTAAATCCAAATACTTCTGTAGGAGCTCGATACTTCCAAGAGCTTCCGCTTGCGGGTTCGCGTATTATCGCGCGGCGCCTGGGGAAATTCTCATCAAAATCAGGAACATAGCTCGAGGTTGCTACTATGGAAGTGCTAGTGTCGCCGGGTGCAGCTGCGGTTAGGCTCGCCAACTTTCCATGTACAAATTGGCTAATTGTGAGAAATACGAAAAAGTGTCTTCTAAATGTACAATTTATTCATAATCTCTACTTGTAAGAAACCTCTGAAGAAAGCGCGAACGTAGACTTTATCTTTTGTATCAGTGTGGTCCTGCTTGCGACCCGCGAACTCACGCAGCAGTCACGCAAGTTAAAGTATCGTTGGCAGCAGTTTCTGTTTTAGTTCCTGTAAAGAAGGTGATGCAGCAGAGCGCGCCACCTTAATGGTCTCCACCACGTTATATGGGAGTAATATACTCTCTGGTTATAAGGCCCTAGGGGCCACTGCGCCACACCGCGCGGATCTGTGAAAGTTGGAGCCAGGCAGAGAGTATATATGTTAGAGCACGTGTGCGTGTGATCTTTGTTTTAGAGGTTATAGCTGATTTTTCTTGAAATTTAATTTTCAAGATTTATACCGTTTAGTATGGCCGAAGTTCTGAGAGCGGAAGACATACTAAAGAAACACGACAATCCATCCAACGTACAAAATGCGAAAACTCCCCGAAAAAAAATAAAAAAACAGAAGAAAAAGAGTAAGAATGAGGATAACTCCAGCGAGAGCGAAGACGACGCGAATTTTGTGCAAATGAGGGGTCGAATAGTTTCCGGCAGAAAATGGAAATCCCAAAAAAAGAGGTTAGATCAGACTGATTGCATTCATTAAATTCTAGAGGTTTACCTTCTTGATATTGCCATTTCGGGCTTGGTCTGCACTACAAAACGTAGTTGTGTTTTGATAAAATTCTCTGTTATGCAATTTATGATTTGTAGAGTGTGAATTAATTTTGTACATCATTTTCTGCATCTTTAAATGTGAAAAGTATTTTATTTCTTAGCATGATATTTGTTCATTAACTAGAATAATCTGACAGTTGAAGTAGTGTCCTTATTCTGAATTTACCCGACTTCTTTATTGAGGTCATTCAAACACGACATTCACGAAGAAGGGTGTTCTCATTAGTGACCAGCAAATGTTTTCACATTTTTGTAGTCACCATAATAGTGTCTTATGTTGTAATTTAAACTAATGCAAAACATGTCTGGTTTTTAAATCTATCATTATTGTATGAAATTATTGTAACTTTCATTTTATTTGGCTAGTGGGGAAAGGAGACGAGTCTGCAAGTGTTTTTATAAATTGGAGAGGAAGTTACTATTAGTAATTTTTTTTAATGTCTTGGATTTTTAAGCTCTTTATTCTGGTTTTATTCCAGGTAATTCATAATACTTTAGTGATTTGTACAAACATTCTGTTTATTCTGGAATTTTTTTCTTCACCTCCTTTCAGAGCAAGTTCGGTAATTAATTCACCAGGGCTAAGGCTATCATTTGAAAGGAAACAAAAACTCAGAGAAGAACTGAAAAGAGTAAAAGAATTGTCAAGATTGATAGAGCAGGATCGCCTTCAAGCAAAATTAGATAAGAAACGGCGAAGAGAAGAAAATCTTAAGAGAGCAGAGGAAAATCAGAAGAAGAATGAAATAGTTCAAGTGGTAAGTACTGATTGATTTTATGGCTGAGACCAGTGATAGTATTAAGGTAATTCTTTGTGTAATAGGCCCAGAATTTTCAACCATTTTTGATTTGATCGGAACTTTCTTTCTCTTTCCTACAACTAGTATAATATTAATAAGGGTTATTACATAATATAGCATTTTCTTTCGAAAAAATTATTTTGTTGTTCATCGTAAATGATGAAAATCTTTTTGTTCTTTAAATTATGCAATATTATGAAACAAACACATAAAAATCAGTCTATATTTCAATTAATGTGTTCATATTTTTCTTATACTTAAGATTCCAGTAAACTGCAAAAGCAGTTCGTTTTTTTTTTATCAAAATTTAAAAAAATACTAGTTTTCCTCTAAATTATTCCCAAAATATATGTTAGATTGATCTGCGTCTTTGAAACTTTATTATAGTTATGTCCCTATAAAGTCTGATAGTCATTTTTATACTATTTGATATTTAACAGTGTCAGCAAATATTTTAACCTTCATAAATGTGTATTAGAACTTCAGCCTGCTGGATTTTTTTTTTAAAGATCAAATTGAAAATTCCTATTTTTATGATTTAAATTGATAAAATATGTCTAATGTCAGTTCCAGTGAATTATTTTACCCAAAACATGCATTGGGAGTAAAAAGAGACATTTATGATAAATTAACTTGTACAGTTATTTTTAAACCAGCATGAGTATTGCAAGGCTATCATTACTCATTCTTACTTATTTTTAAAGATTATCTGTCATCGTTGGGTGAAAATACATGCGACTCTGCTTGAATCTATTCATTAAGTAACCAATATTTAGGCTATGTTTTACTAAATTTAAATTTAATCGTTTAGAATTAAAATATCACATGTCCACAAAACCTAATTTTTTAGTAAACAAATAAAACTTATCCTTTTCTTCACTAAGAAACAAAATACTTGTGGTAACTCTGTAATCGGAAACTATAATACTTAGTTCTTTGTACTAACTTGAAATTATAGAAATTTTAAAATATAACTCAAGTAAATTTGAAACAATGTTGATGGACATGTGATGTGAGTTGTAAACATTGAGGAAGTGAAGT
Organism: Gryllus bimaculatus; assembly: GCA_017312745.1. Taxonomy (NCBI): domain Eukaryota; kingdom Metazoa; phylum Arthropoda; class Insecta; order Orthoptera; family Gryllidae; genus Gryllus; species Gryllus bimaculatus. The sequence goes on along the minus strand of BOPP01000065.1, from coordinate 1,505,066 downwards.
TGTAAGTTTACCAAGCTACAACAAGTGTAGGAAAACACTATCCCAATTAATTTAAATTCTATATCAAGTAAAAACAAAATTAAATTGATATCATAAAAGAAATATACTGTAGCTTCACTGAATACATTTCGTAACATAGTGTACCTGCAAAAGGGTAATATTTTGAACATATCAAGTTAATCTTCTTCTACTTTGATAGTATCCCATGACGAAATCGAGTTATGAAATTTATGATCATCATGTACTGTAGTAACTTAAATAATCAGCAATTTTTTAATTAATTATTCATTGGATTCATAGATATATTTGGAAAAGCTTTTTTGTTTTGAAGTTAAATTTATTTTAGTAACCAGATACATTTTTAAAGGTTAAAGGTGTACGAAATTAGTTAACTCTTTAGCAACCACAGAGCCATCTGGGAAATATTTAAATGAAAGAAACTTGATAAATTTATTTTTTGTTCTTTAGGCACACTTTGTCCACACATTTCTACAGACAGTACTAATTTTTATGTTTCTCCAATGTTTTGAAATCATAAATAATATTATTTGTTAATAACTTTTCTTTAATGACGCCTTTCCCACAGGAGGTAATCATTTTTGCATTATATTCTGAAATGTAACAATGATCTTGTTTTTTTAATACGTCACTTAATGGCCCCAAAGTGGCGTCCGTATGGTATATAGTTGTGTTCCCCAATTGGAAACCACTTATTTTTTGAAATCATTTCATTACACTTAACGATAAAAGAAACTGTTTAATGTGAGATTGTGGTTCTGATCACCAGAACAATCAGAAAATATATACAACTGCATAGCAATGTTAGGAATATTATAATCGAGAATATAATTAACAACTAATAATAAAAATGAAACCAACAATTAGGTCGTTTTTTGTATATACATGTTAATATTGTATAAATATGGCATTTTCCATGATCCAATCCTTTTGAAGATGCGAATGCCAGAAAAATTCACCCAGGGCTGTTTGTAGTAAAATATTATTTCCCCTTGTTTGTGTGGTAGTGGTAAATGTTGTGTGAAATTGATGACCATGCTACATACAAATTCATTCTTTTGGCATACATTGTCTAACTTTTTCAGCTCATTTTATGTGTAAAACTTTTCACCTACACCTGCTCTTTTCACATTTTCTTCAGTTTTTAATTTTTATACGTAACTTAACATTTTGAACATTCATCCAGCTATGGTGATTTAGAATTGTAACACCTTAGGTCCTAGACATGTGTTACTTCAATACTTCAAAATAGAGGTATATTCAAGAAAAAAAAGGGGGGGGGCAAAGGTGGACATGTAATGATTCAATTCTAAGCAATACAGTTCCTGTATTAACTGCAATGATATTTAGATGTCAGAAAAATGGTAATCCTCTGAGAAATTTCAAAGGCAACTAAAAATGAGATCTCCAACGCTCTATGCTGACAGCCTGTTATAAATAATAATAATAATAAGACAATTTAAATCACTAATCAATGATCAATTTTTAAATCTTCATAATGATCAGAGTTTTGAATTTTATTACAATGTTTCAGCAGTAAATTTCGTGTTAAATACTATTGGATGAAAATTCTTTTACATAGGTGGAGTTATGGAGAAAAAGTTTTCGAAAACTTTACTAAATAAAGATTCTAAATATTCAGCATGTAGAACAAATGAGTTTGCAAGGAAAAAACTTGTGGAATTGGTTAACCATGGCCAGTTCATGTGTATATCAGTTCGTACAAATCTTTCGCCCTTTTATACTAATGGGCTATGGCTCAACATAGGAGGTGTAGTAAAGAAATCTCCTGGGCAAAAATTCCCTATAAAATGAAGAAAAATGACGTTAAAAAAATTGGATCAAAACCACTTCAGATGAACAACTCAAGCCACTGGATATGTTACTGATGCAATAGAGACTTCTTCCTTTTTCCTCTTCAAATGAATTGAACTTGCTTCGTTTGTACTGTTCTTTAAAAGAAAATCTCTGCCTTTATTTATCGTGAATTTGGCGGAACTGCCAATGGGTAGGTAGTCAGTAGTCATCACAGGAACGTTAGATAACAACGGCTGATGTTACCATATATAAGTGAAGAAATCGAATAGGCTCCCCAAGAATTCTGTAGTGAACATACGTTGTACTCTTAAGCAATGAAGTAAAGTCAGTGAAATATGCAGTAAAAATTACCTATGAACTGAAATTGGGGAAAAAAAATTGCAAAAGAAGTGATATAAAACAAGCTTGTTTGGTTTTGTCATAACATAAAAAATGAACTTCTTCACTAAACGTGGCATTGTTCTAAAGTGGGAAGAAAAAAAATCATTAAAATCTACCCCCTAGTGACAAAACATGCAAGAAGAGGATCACTTACAAAGATCCTGGTCCTGAATGAAAATACTTACAAGTAAACAATTTGACCTCAAAGAGAAAGCTAATTTTAGTTACAATAATTTTTAAAATGATGATAACTGTGCCTGGTGTCAGATTTATACGCTGCCTCAAAAATTATATTTTACTTAACAAGGAGTGTTGAATCTGTATTCTACAAGCATGCCAGTTGTCGAAGTTGCGTACAGATATTCAGTGTAATGGATTTTTCTATCTGATTTTCTTGAAGTTTTGAACATTGTGCATGCATTTTAATCGAACTGTTTTTTTTCTTCTTTTTTTCTAATAAGTCCTTATATACAATTGTAAATTCATTTTGAATGTGTTCTCTGGTGGTGAAATTTGTTACATTGGTTTTATCGAATTATAATGAATGGTATCTGTAATTACCACGTTCCATTTGTATTAATCATGTCCATCACATATTGTTGAGACCTCTTTCTTTTCCTCTTTATGAAGGAAACAAGTTTAATGAAAAATGTTACAATTTAAGAGTGGATAAAATGAATCAATGTATTAAAAAAGAATCATTGTTTTAGATCAAGAGCTCTGCGAAGATCAAGAGGATGAGAAAGACACAGCTGAGACACATAGAGAAGAGAGATGTGACTGATGTTAAGTGAGTTACACTGCACAAGACTGTTTTTGTTATTGTATGTTGTCAATAACTGGCATGAAAAACTCAGTGAACATGATGTAATAAAATTAATAATTTTATTGTAACAGCTTAATTTGTAAAAAAATATGAAATGTTTGGAGATTACAATAATGAATGCAAAAGTAGTTCTCGTTCGTTGCCAAGGAACTTTATTATCAAGGAATCTAAAGGTTCTTCACTCCTTGCAGCTTGTCTTTTCATGGCTTGTTTGAAATCTTCTTTCACACCTTTGTCCACACCTCTTGTAGAAATACGTCGCTGGCTGCAAAAAATTATATTCATGTTATTCTTCCCAAACGTTGACCTCGTATATTTTAATTTCATGCTAACTTCCATATAACATGGTGGAATGAGACCATATCAGTGGCACACTTCTCTCTGTAGCACCTTCTTATAGGAACTAAAATACAAACTGATACATGGGCTTTCAAAATACAAGCAGGTGCAAATGTTACAAGAAAATGTGAACTTCAGTGCAAACTTTTGAGTGTACATTATGAACAATGAATTAAAAGTTTAGAAGACACTTTTCATAATTCTCACGAGTGTGGTAGATAATGAGATTAATCTGCAGTTGTACCCTGTGACGCTAGCACCCCCTCCCCCACCTTTGTCACCAATTTTGATGGAAAGTAAAGGCCCTGGTTGAATTTAGGTTATGAAGCTACTTCTTAGGGAAAACTGAAGGACAGAAAATTACCCCCCCCACACACACACAATCTAAATAATCTAAATAATACAATTGTTTTGGATTTCAGAGTGGCATATTTTTGAGATTCAAATGCTTTCATTGTGTGCCACATGCTACATTATAGGAAAAGTGCTCTTAGTAGTAGAAGAAATACATTGGAAGGATACACAATTTATTGTTGTGTTTAAATTGCACGAAATAATTGTTAAATAAATTTCTCAGTTAAATCATACATGATGTATTAATGCAGTGTTTTATTGAACCAATATGTCTTCTCAATTTAATTGGACATACAGTCCACTCTAATTATAGTGAACTTCTGGTTCACTTTATCCGAAGGTGTTAAAATTAAATAGAATTTCTCCACAATTATTGATTTTTTTAAATACAGATATACAGTAAACTTAAAGTATTACAATGCAATCTTGACTCCTTGATACCTCTTCCACTGGAGGAACACTGTGCCACTCTTCACTTTTTAATCGCCTAATAACATACAAGATCCTTCTGGTAGCAGCATGGCACAAGTGGCTAATGAAACTGATTGTATTTTCACTCGGCACAGACGGTCTTGTCAGGCCGTGATTCTGTGACATTTGCATGCTTCTTGTCACCTATGTGCAACACTTAACTTGAAACTGAAGCAAGCAATCCTGCATCACTGCCACAGTTATGGCCAACTAGGATAAGGTCTTTGTTTCCACAGTGAAGATTTCTCCGATTATTACCATGGCCAGTGATATTTTTTCGAAGCCAGCTGGTGTTGGAATTTGTGACACTGAAGCGATTTATTGTTTTTCAGAAGGAAATTAATTTCCAGGATATTGTATTTCCTAAGTTCACGAAAACCGGAATCGACTGCATATGTTGTTTATAGCGATTATTTAGTCGTACCTGACCAATTTATCTGTGATCTTTTGCCATTTTATAAAATATGACATATTACATGTTGAAATTGAAGAGTTTGCCATTATCATTATTATTACATTGCTATTGTTGTAGATCTTTGAAAAGCTGTTTTGGGATATCTGTAATTTTTGTAGTCATATACATCTGCATTCCTCACAGCCTTCTTTTAATATTTTTTTGTTTATTTCATTTTTATTTGTATCTTCATAACGTCTATTCTTAACACAGATTATAACAATGTAACAAACCCGTAATAAACTCCTTGCTCGTGAGTACTCAATCATATCCCCGTTCAAACACAATAATATGTAGATTGATAAATAACAATGAATCGTTGTGTTTGTATCAAATAACAAAAACGTATTGCTTCAAATTATTGCTATGATTTATCGTACAACTTCATTACTTTCTACAGTTCCCTAATGAAGCGACATTTGTAAATTTTCAGAGATCTAATGATTAATTCTTCAGATTGGTCGATAAACTGCTCTGTGAATATCCCCCTATTAAGTTACTGAATGAATGTAAATGAGTGTGTTGGCAAATTGGTATTTTAGATAACACAAACAATTAATTTTTGCTACTGTTCCTTTTTCTCTAAAGAATGACAGCATTTATAATGTCATCAGTATTAGTTGTATACAAGGTTAACAATAGTTTAGGGGAAAATGGAAATGAATAAATTAATGTGTTCCATCTGACGAGGTATGTGATGGTAATTACAAAAATTTACTCCAACAATTCTATCAAAACTGAAGTTAATTCAAAGAAATACTAGATGAGATTAGAGGAATAAAGAATGCAACTGGTCTTACCTTACGGTTTGAGTAGTAGGCACAACATCGAGACCTACTGATCCACCCTGTTCAGTAGATAGGTACATAAATTCTTCCAACAAGTCCACATTTATTATATATGTTTGAAACAAACTGTAAGAAAAACTGCCATGCTGATGAATGCGTTCCAGTAATTGAATGGCTAAATCTTCTTCTAACGGCCAATCAAATTGCAACAATGTGAAAATGTGTCCCATAATAAGATCTGCATCGACGTTTGGTTTTGAAAGAGATTGCTGTAATACAGGTCAAATAATTTGATATTGTAATATTTCTCAAGTTGTTCATTTGCTAGAGAAATAGAATCCTTACTTTGAGTGCTGATACAAGAAGTTTAACACAATACTGTAGAATCTGTGTCCGATGCATTGGTAAATAATGCAGATGACGTCCAGACCTGCTTGGTTGTTGGAGACTCAGACTTAACTGGAGTGAAGTTACAGGAACAGGCAGAGCACTTACTATTTGCAAAACATGCTCCATGCAAGCCTGAAAAGAATATAAATAGAGAACCTATTCTAATTCTTGCTGACAAGATTTATCCACAGACCACTTACAGAGTGTTGCCCAAGGGAATGGTAAGTACTTGCTAGCCTTAAATTCTTCTGGAGACAATCAGTACTTGCTGTAGTTTCTTGAAAAAGTATTTTTTCAATTGCTTCTTGAAATTTGCCTTTATATATGGCTGTGTCGATAAGAAAGCCTTGTAACCATGTATTGTTCAATCGCAAATGTTGACTTAATTTTGTAAATTCTACAACAAAAAGCAATCACAATAACAATACACATACATACAAATTATGTCTCTAAATTGGCTTCACTCCTGTGTTGGAGAAGTGGTGTGTGGGTGGGTGTGCATGCAAGAAACAAATCAGCAATAATCGGACACACTTAGCTTCAGCAATATCTCACAGTGAACGAAAGCTTTTCTGACCAATAACAATGCACCAGTGGCGTAATATTCGAGCCATGCTGGCAGACCCAGATAACAGAGAGCCTATTTTTACGATGAAGGTTTTGTGAATGTAAACAATATTAATTACTTGATACTTTGTGATAGTTGATACATTAAAAAATTAAAAGCAGGATCTTCCAGAAGAACAATATTTTTCCACTTCGGTAGCTTATGTAACCCTGTTTCTTAATCAATAAATGTAAGCAATTTATGCAGGTTTTATTTTAAAGGCAAATTTTTGAACTATTGATTGTATACACTTTACCACTGTTGACAAAAATCATGGCACACAAACTGTTTTGATTGTTGTTGCAAGACCTGTCATCCTGCTTCACTAGTTTTTAATGTAAGTACTGTTTTTATTAATAAAACTACAATCTGTTAGTAACATTGATTTCTTTTTGGTTATACAAAACATTACTCAACTGTATGTTTTACTTCTGCACTTCCACCTTCCTTCGATGCACAAAAACCAAAGTACTTATAAGCCGTTGTATTTTTAATAAACCTGCTCTCAATTACCCAATTATGGAGTTTCATCATTGCGACCCCACAAAAACATACTTAGTTTTCGATGGATTCATAATTAAACCCCAAGGTGTATATACTTTATTTAGTTTCCTCAGTATATAATCTATCTCTTGTTCATCCTTGGCAAGAATAACCTGATCATCAGCAAAGTAAAGAGTAAAAAATTTATCATTGTCAACTTGTATCATCATATTCCGACATTTTTACTCCAATTTTCAAAAGCAACATTTAAATATAGTTTGATGAGAGTAGGAGCAATACATCATCCTCCTCTCAGACCTTTATATATTATAAATGGATTCGTAACCTTTCTTCTAATTTTGTTTTATGTTTAGGATGCAAACACAAAAAAATTAACCATAGATTTAAACATACCTCTTTCCAAGTACTCAGTGCTGTGAAGGAGATCCCAGCATCGTACAGCCATAATATAATTATGAACAACAGGTGGCACTGACTGTCCAACAGGTGGTTTTGCAACAGTAATGAGGGGCGTTGAGGATTCATCTCCATCAAGCTTCCGTCGTTTAGCTTTTGGCTCTCCAATGGAATCCTCTTGATCTTGTCTGCTGCAGAATGCCTCCACTAGTAATAATGGCATATCTCCCACACCTAATAACAATGACATTTAAAATTATTACCCCTTTTACAATTCACAAAGCTTATAAAAAAATTAAATGTAAGATTATCATATACATCTCATCCTTTTATGGTATTAGTAGCTTGAGCTATTTGGCTAAATTAAAAATTATATTCTTTCTTTCCAATATCTGCATTAGCATAGCAAATACTGCTGGAGTCTACTGTGCTATACAGATTCATCATTTTTTTAAGAGATATGAAAGTTGCACAAGATTGACAACATTGTAGTTTCATCATCGATAATTGCATCATGTAATTCAAAGTGATATCAGAGCATTACAAGAAAAAGTGTGCTGGCACCAGCTTATTTCCTTTGTTAGAGTTTGTTGACTGAACTAAGGGGGCAACAATACCTAATGGTGAGATTGATTTTCCTTATCTAGATTTTGTTTGAAACAGTGATCAAAGTTCTACACTAATTTATGTTCAAAGTTTTAATTAGTGTTCCAACATGACAAATCACTATCAAAGTCTTTTGTACTGCATTAATATTTTATTCCCAATAAAATTTGTATAAAAATTAATAATAGTATCAACAAAGTTTTGGCCAAATAGATGACCATACGAAAAAATTTCATATTATGAATGACTGTATACTATTTAAAGAAAGGGCATTGCCAGAAATTTGACAAAAATATTGACTAGCCCTAGTTTATGGTAACTATTGTAAAATTAACATACTTCTTTGCAACTAAGTAGCAAATATGATTTTATTACTGCAATAAGGTGAAGTTTCATCACACACCAATTGTAAAGTTGTACATATGAAAATCAAAGTTGGTGACAGAAGAAATTGTTAAGTTGGGGGTTTTACGAGGCTCATCAGAAGTCTTAGTTCCATCAAGCTGCCCACTGAGTGCTCCCTGATTAAATATATCTATATTTAGAAGTACACTAAATGTTTATGCTGAGAAAGTAGGTACATTAATTTATGTTGATAGAAAATTTACATTCCACATTTGGTCTTTTTCTGTAAGATAATAAAGCATGGTAAATACTATAAATCAATCAAATAAACTGCCCATTACTAAGCAAGTGTCATGCTGCAGCAGTCCTGTGCATTACACTGACGCAAACACACTTTTTTCTATAAGCTCTGGAAATGCTCTTCTGTATCATAAAATGTGAGTTTTATAAAAGTGAAAAACATCAGTGAATTTTGCAATGGTATCATATTGCATTTCTTAAAATATGACATCAGAATTACATTAAGATGAATTTTGCAATGGTAACTCATATTGTACAACTTGAATTGTGTCATCAGAATTATAATACATTAAGCTGTAACACTGATGTACATAGTGCAACAGTCATTTGTATGGACTTGCAATGTTAATGAAGTGACACCAGCTTTTAATTTCCCCCAAATGCAACATGTACAGCGACTAAGAATGGTTCAGTATCTTAGATTTAAAAATATATTCAGACGAACAATTATACATTAGTTGTAAATACCTGTCTCTAGTGAAACAACATACTCGTGAAGACAGAACAAGAAAAAAGTAGTTGTATAATAAAGAAGTATCATGTGTTTCATGTACGTGGGATCATCTGTTTGGACAATCGTTTGACGGAACTGCAGTAATTTCTGCCAGTAGGAATCTTTGCTCCTGATAAAAATAAATAAATTAACAACTGTTACAGAAATGAATAATTATATCAATATGCTTTGTGCTTACCAAGTGCCAGATGAAAGTGAGCTTAATTCCCATCCTAATTTTTTTGCAGTCATTTCTTGTATAGCAAATAGATTTTTCCACGGATCATCAATTTTGCTTTCTACATCTGGTAAATCCTAATGTGTTAAAGGAGTGAAAGAAAATTAAAAAGATGTCATTGATTCTATGAGTTACTTTGTATAAGATGGAATGGGAATGATGAAGTTCCCCCGTTTTTCACAAATGTTTTTGCTAACTATGAAATGCATAAACAATGAAATTAATAAAATCAAATCTGGGTAGGTATATATTTCAAATCTCTCATACATTGTCCATCATTTGTAAGTAATATGTTTATGTAATATATAAATGTTAATAGTAATGATCCCTGCTTCTGACAGACATTCCAGTCACATGAACAAGTTTCAAAATGCATTGTAAAATTGAATCGTAGAATTAGTAACCCAAAAAATCATATTAGTATAAATATGTATCCCCTCTAAATTATAAGTACCTCTATTGTTTTATTTGGAAGCATTAAGTATGCTAAGTAAAATTCAATAGATTTATGAAGTAATCGAAACAACTGTTTGGCAGGCAGTTCGACCAAGCTTGATCCCAGCAATGGCAACAAATCACACACTGTAACAAAAGGCATTTTCTATTTATTTTCTAGTCCCACATTTACATGTTAAATGAGGTATGCAAAACATAAATACTTCAGAATTTATGAAGTAAAATTTCAGGAGCAGTATAATTTAGGAAATAAAAAAAGGCATATTGCTAAATGTAATTTAAAATAATTATTTGGCATATCTAATGCAAAACTTGCCTAATAACTTTCTGTAGCAATTGACAGCGTTCTGATAGTGGCTATGTTTCTCTGCAGTCATCAGGGTATCAACCAAGGGAGGCTGGACAAATAATAATAATAATAATAATTAAAAATTCTGTTTAATGACTGAGGAAACAACTACAAACACTTTTTCTATGAACTTACCCCATGCTCCACAACACTTCGAGGAAACTGACGAAGGAGGAGGAGGAGCAGACGGCAATGTTCCATTGTATCTTCACTGCGATCTGCTGATACTAACAGCAGATCTCTTTGCACATCTATAAAGAGTTTACATAGTACAAAAATAAACTCAAAGGAATTAATTCTAATGAAAGAGTACGAACCTTGAGGAATGTGGCTGAACATTTCACGAAGAAAGGAATAATTAGAATCACCATTTTCAGACCTCAAAGCAGTAGTTAGAGCTTGAATTTCCTGCCACAGTTCTCTCTCTTCCTGAAAGTTCTTGAATCTAAGAATCACAAAAGCATACAGTGAATGTTGATGTATTCTAAATCATTGAAAAACAGAGATTAAAAGATATTAAATAGACTACATACATATCACCAAAGCATTTGGCAGCTTCTTTTACACTCCTAGCAGACTTTTCTATTTGATACGCTTCAAACTAAACATAAGAAATTAAGATAAAGTATAATTACAGACTTTTTCACTGAACATTTAAAAGTACTCATATGGACTAAAATATTCACATTCTTACCTGAACACCAAAATTACTAGGAAAAAGCGTTTTAGCAGTGATCATCCATGCTTTGGCAGCACAAGGATCGTGTGATAAAACACTTTTGGCTTTCAATACCAGATACTCTTCATCTGTCACAGAGTTAGGATCAAACGATACCGGAGACATTTTCATAATTTATCTTTTAACTTCTAAATTAGTGAAAAAATACAGAATTACTTGTATTTTAATGTTATCATCACACAATGACAATTTGAGTTTTCAGAGAATACGTTATCACTTATCCCCACTTAAATAACCTAAAACATCGTAGCTTTAATATTACTCGCGCAACTTTTCTTGAATAAAGACCTTGCTTCCCCTCTCTGGCACAAGGAACAGTTGAAGGGAAAAGTTCGCAGCGAGCACTGATGACAACATTCCAAACACAACTTCACTGGCGCGAAATATAAACTATTTTTTGTTGAAGAACTTTTGTCCGTGATTTTCTCCACAAAATGTAAAAAAATGGCCGAGGCAGGTGAATATCCATCACAGGAGATACCTCGAACTCCTGAGAAAGTTAGAACGCAAATTGTTGAAAAAGGTGCGAAGGTTTGACTGATTCTCCAGAGATTGACATTGCTGCATAAAATCTAGTGGCCGATTTCGTAACTAATACCTGGCGCAGATACACTAAAATAGTGCGAAACTTAAACTGCGCATGAGCAGAAGATCGATAGTGCTTTAACGTTCGAGGTAACACAAACTTCTCAATCTCCCTACGTATCGTTGTCGACGGTCGATAGCCAGCGATCATGTTCATCTACGGACCAGTGACAGCTCTGGGCTTACTAAACCTGTCCACCTGACTGGAATATGTGGAATTAACGTTTTCTGTCTCGCGTCGTACCTCATTGATTATTGTTGATTGCGAGAATGTCTTGTCACGGCTGTGCGACGAAATTTGGAGTGTTCACCAAAGAGGCAAGTGTGTAAAACATGCGGAACACATAAGCAGTCGCTGTTACCTTTTTAAAAAAATCTTAAAATTAGGAAATGCGCTTACGGATGCTGCGGTATGTTTTGGCGTTGTTTTGCAGAAAGGGTGCCCTAGCTGCGGTTTCGCATTTTGCAAAAAGTGTTTGCGTTTTAAAGCTGTTATCCCGAGGCTGGGCATAACTGAGCAAAATGTATGCAAATCATGTTATGACCAGAATTCAAGTGAAAAAAGAGACGAAGAGAAAGAATGTCGCTCTCCCCCAGATGTATTTTTGAGGTGAGATGAAATAATGAAGTACCTTGTTCCATCATATGTTATATACTCTGTTTGTGTTCTCCTTCAGATCTCAACTTGTCCTTCCTAATATTTCCAATTTGCCAAGTATTCCCAGTATTTCATACATCACCACAAATGTCACTGGTGCTCGTGGAAATGGAATAGATATTAGGAAATGTGAGGTAGAGTCCTTGGTAAGGTGAATGAAATGTTTTGTATATTTTTTAATTGATTCCTTGAAAAAAATGTACAAATGTACTTTCTGATGAATTTTTACTAAGAATTTAAAAACTTTATTATTTTTATTTCTGCAAAAATGTATACTCCTATATTTTAATCCTTGGAACATTTAAGTGCAGTGTGTACAATCTACTTGGGGTTATAAAAGTCTAACAAGATATGTAGTGTTGCCCGAGCTTTCTTCTTATCCAATGCTTGTGAAAGAGGAAAAAGATCGATTTTATATGAACTATGGTGTTTAAGCTTATTATTTTTTAATGTAATTTTTTTCAAATTTGAATAAAATAGTATAATTTTATTTTATTTTCCCTAACATTTGTATTAAATTAAAACTTATCTTGCACACTGCTTCTGACCTCTAGCAAATCTATTAGGAACCAGTTCTGCTGCTTTGCTGTGGACTTCTAGTGGAATATATTAGGAACCAATCTGCTCTTAGCAACAGGCGAAAAATGATTGTGGTAAATCTACCAACATATTATTTGGATTATTTATTTTCTGCATTTGTGTTGTATTAATCTTTACCAAACTGTGTAAGGACACCGTGACAATCCTCAAGAAAGCCTGTAAAATTTTCGTATCTATTCATTCACTTTTTGTGGTATCAATGTCGATTACAAGTTGTTGAATTCACAATAATCTATACTATAAGTGTAGATAAGGACTCCACACATTTGACTCCCTTTGTAGGATTTTGTTTCTTCACATCCAGGACCCTGTGAATGGGTAATGGGTCATAAGAGATCTCGCTGACGTTCCTGGAAGTGGCAAGAAGATAGTGTAGCAAGTGCCATGCTTCTTGCGCATATTTATCCAATGTTTGTTGTTAATAAATCCAGTAAATATTGGTTCTCATTTTGAAAGGATTCTGAGCAGACGGCTGGATCATGCTGAATAAGACAGAGCCAGACAAAATTCCCCAGATTAGATGGAGTTTGAACCTGGGTCCCACAGTTTAGAAAACTTTTCCCAACCACTAGCCTGTCACAATCCTAAATACATTTTTTTAACGTATTATGGATTTCTACTATCTTGTATTATAAGTATTCTTTGTTGGATTAGGGACAATAAAATTATTTGGTATTTTCGTGTGGTGTGTTTATTTCAAATAGTTGATGTTTTCATATTGATATTTGAATAATTCAAATACCAATATGTTTTGTGTACATAGTAATTTAAAAGGGAAATTTAAAATTTACTAATTTTTACAAAGCTATGTAAAATTTCTGTAACAATAACAATTCAGTATATTAACTAATTCTATGACGATATAAGTAGATTTACCAGCTTGAGAATACAATGACTTATAATTCATACATTCTTGTATTTTCATACTTATTACTATCCAACCGGACTGCTACACCGCACTGAATTTTCCAATTGGCATAGATTGCTTTATTTGCTGTGATAATTCATTGTGCATTGTCAGTCATTCATGAAATATTGTTTTGTATACTTTGCTTTTTTTTTATGGAATTTATTAGCCTGTGTTGTTGAGTAGTGACAAATCTCCCCCTTCCTCCATTTTTTACTAATCATCCTAATGTTTTGGTAATAATTTATTTTCTAATCTGTAAATAAAAATTAGTACATCTTTGTATTTCTTTTTGAACTATTAAATCTTGTAATTCTTTTCACTTATTGTTAACATTTGGCCTTTGTTTTAAAATGACTCCAATACTCTTGTTGATGTTTATTGGTATCTTTTTAGTATCATTTTTATTTTTAATAGAAAGAAGTTGGCCAGTATTGCAATTGAGACATCAAAATTAACTAATACTTTTTTGTTGTTAATGTGTTCAACATTTTATTTAAAATTTAATGGTTTTCTAAAATAACTTAAGAGATATTTGTATTTCCTATCCTCCTCCAAATTGGCACCCGAAAGTACAATTAATGGTCTTGATTCTACTTCTTCCCTACATTCATGTTAGTTTTGTTGGTGTTGTTGTTCTTCATAGGGCACAGCAGTCCATAAGTGAACTTAGGCCACCTTCAGGATTTTGATCTCTTTCCTGTGCCTTCCTCCTCCAATTTTTCACTCCTTATCATTTTAGGTCTTCCTCAACACCATCTAGCTATCTTAGAGGTGGTCATCACCATGTTTGTTTTACCAATATTAACACACACATAGAAAATTGAATTTATAAATGTATTACCGTTGTTTAGATATACGTAATATGAAAATTGTTTATTAAATTTGCAATCGTGGCACAATAATTAAAAAAATAATTAATTAAATAAACACTTTTCACTTAACAAATTTGTGATTGTCCTTATTCCAAGATTATTTATTTATTGTTGTTATTCTAGAAGCACTAGCTTTTTGCCCAAAGCTTAGCTTTGATTTCTACACATAATAAGAATACTAGATACTTTTTTTTATTATAAGCAAAATTAAAGTTATATTTCGGGTGAGATAAATTTTATTTTGGAGAGGAATATACATTTCTGTCATTATCAATATCAATAACTTGTGTTAGTGTGTTGTAATAATATAATAGCATTTATTTGTAGAAGATTAGAGTCTTTGGAGAATCCAGCTCGACCTCCGATCACAGTTTACCATCACGATTCTCGCATGGAACAATTAAAGACTGGATTGACGGCTGAAGATCGAGAGATCGCTGAACGACTGGAGAAATTGAAGGATGAAAGAAAACGTCAACGTGAGGTGCCAACAGAAGAAGATATAGTTCGCAGATTGGCAGCTCTTAAGGGCCAGAATCCGGAGACTGCTGTGGAAGTGACATTAAAGAAGAAAGAGGTGGGCTTTAAAAATTTTCCTTTTTTGCTTTAATATTAGTTACTGAATTGTGATAATTTTATAGTATTGTATAGTATTTCATTACTTATTAAATTGTAGTGCATTCTGGAATGTCATGTCCGGTGGTAGTGTGCCAGAAACCTGTGCATGAAATTTTGTTTTTGAAGTTTTCAAGTTTGTGGTGCAATTAAGGGATATTGAAGAATTATTTTATAACTACTGAATACAACTCAATTTTTCCTTTTTGTATTTATTGGTTTTTGTTCAGAAGTTTTAATTAGGTAATGATTTTTATAAAGTATTTTTGTTTTCTTCTAATTTACTTTCCAATAATTGGGCATTTAACTTTATTGTCCGTATGGTCTCATTCATGAGACACTTCTGTAAATCTTATTGATTTATCTGAGTGGTATGTAAGGTGGGTAAAAGTCATGGATATTTGTTTGTTAGAAACTTATGCTTGTTTAGGTTTTCAACTTGCCAGATACACGGTCAAATGAACAGAAGACAAATGATCTAATTAAGCAACTTATTGAGGAGCAGATATTGGCAGTTAAACACATTAGTCCTGAAGAACTAATTGCAAAACGATTAGCTCGTCTAAGAGGTGATGATGCTGCTCCTACTGCTGGTGCAAGTCCAGATAAGGTGGTGATTATTTTATTAACATAATAATGTGCTAATTTTTTGAATATCAGTGAGAGTAATAAGATTTAATTTATAAAGTCTAATGAAGTGGATGTAGAAGCAGTAGCTGGTAAACCATCAGAAAATACAGAAAGTTCTGAGCATACTGATGACTTTAAGACCCTAATGAAAATGGCCAAGACTGAATGGGATGCTGTTCAAAAGGAGTTGAAACCTGGGTAAGAAATACACTTACTATGGAAAAAAGGCAATTGCTGTGTGAATCTGAAAAATTTTTGTGAAATGTGCCTGGGATAATGATGGACACTGAATGTGGGTGCAAATCATAGGGAACTGTGTCTGTTTATGTATAGATTATGAAATTCAGTAAGCTAGTCCAAAATGGCAGACTTATTTCTTGCTGAGCCACTTTGTTGTTCCAATGTAAAGTTAACTTGCAAACTTTCAGCAAACTAAAGTGTGTGGAAAGTTAGTTTTTTTATTACTTTTACTTAATTTTTTATTAATTTTGTTTAATTTAATATTAATATTTTATTTATTTATTTGTAAGAAAATTGTTTAGAGTGTGAAGGGTTCTTTCAAAATCAAAAGCAGTTCATGAAAGGAAAGCAACTAATACTGATGGGGCTCATCACAATAGTAATGTTACAAGAATTTATTTATCCAAGAACTGCTGGTCATATGTTTTAGGGTTCACTCAGTGGAGATTTGTTCCACACCTTTTCTCCTGTGATTTCATTAGAATAGCAAATTTATAGATGGGTTTGTAGGTAAATGATTTTTATTTGCAGATGAGTGCACACATAATTGCCAATCTTGAGTGTTGTTGTTTTGTTGTTTGTTTTTTTCTCTTTTCTTCAAAAAATTCTCTGTGATTGAGATGCATCTAATAGAAGGTTAATTAAGATTTTTTTGCAAAATGATATTTAAAAATGGAGAACATCTTAACCAGAGGCTATATTTAATACTAAATTACATTACTTTTTGTAAATTTGAGATAATAGGGTGATGTGATTACTTTCACCCCAGTTAA
>BOPP01000065.1:1433241-1488286 GCA_017312745.1 Gryllus bimaculatus | reverse complement strand
CGGCATTTGTGTCAACATAGTTTTTAACAGCATTGCATCATTAACATCACTTAATTTGCTGATTTTTATTTGATCCAAATGATCTGATTTTACAGTAATAGCTTTTTTACTGCCAACCATGTAATGATAATAATTTTTCTGGAGACTGTACATGCTCATAATGTCCCTACAGATTATGGCTCTTTCAACATCCCATGCCAGCAAAGTTGTTTTAACTCTTCTATGTCCCTTGCAAGAATTAATTCTGCACAATTGTTTTATCTACATCAGTAGAGCACTCTTCAGAAATTATGCTTCAATAGAGTATGTATACTGTTGTGAAAGATTGCCTTATCTGACACATTCTTATTCCATTTTTGTTCGACACAATGGGATTTGGATGAGTCATATTTATTTAATCAAAATTAAATCTATCAAGGCATTAATGCCTATTTACAAGATATTAACACATTACCTTCATCTTAGACATTTACATACTGATTATGCATTGCGCAAAAAGACCTCCATAGAGTCATAAACAAATCAATCGAAACCAGCGTAGAGCGCATAACAAATATTAGCGGCACATAGAATGGGAAATTGAATATAGATCAGCGGAAATTGCGCACATCATGCTGAGGGAATAGAGCGTGAGCACCTGACGAATCAATCAATCTCGCAAATTAATTTAATGAAAGTAAATGATACATTCTGTAGCTCTCTTGAACCAACAAACGAACATTGTAGAGAGTCACTGTATAATATTCACTCGTATTTCTCTTACAGGAGCAGGCAACCAGTCGACTATAAATATCCAATTTTCAGTGAATCATTCATTTCTAGACCGGAGGCAGCGTTCAGAAACCATACGCATGCAGCATAATTCTAGTTTTCCATCTAATCCAAGTTGAAAAAATAAGATCTTCAACATTTGAGATTGTATATTACAATTGTGTAATTAATGATCGATTTTATGTTTCCTATAAAATTGATAAGTAACATTACATTTACCAGGGTTTGCATCTAATTTGTTCACTTGACACCCTACGCAAATTCATCAAAGATTTCTCTATAAAGCCAACAATATTATATTTTTAATCGGGTAAAAAAACTTCCATATTATCTGCATATGAAAGTTTAAATAAAAAAATCAATTTATTGGCCAGCAATCAATTAGTGGTATATGAAATAATGTGTTTAGAATCCGCAGCGACCCGATGTAATCTTTAGGGCCCCGATTGATACCCACTGTTATATACATTGGACCCTTTGAGGCAAAGAAGTCCAATCCACTTTATAAGCAATTAGAGCGGTTGAATTCAATAAACAACTTTATCAATAATGGATATCGATGACTCAAAATACAAATGTCTTTGAAAAGATCATAAATATACATCTACTTGAGGTGAAATTCATGAATTTTGTACCAAACATGTTTAAGAGGTTAGAACTGACCTGTTCTTTTAGAAAGGATACTGAAGGTTGTGCGTCTGAAATTATAGCTTAACGTGTTGTAAAGTATGTCATAAATATATTTTCAGTATATTCGAGAAATTGTGTTGGCAAGGAATGTAGCGTAGTTTTCTCAATGTGGGCAGGGTTACCTATCTTTAGAACCGGAATGACCTGGTTTTTGGAAATATTCCCGTCGAGAAATGAATTTTTAATAAATAATTAATATTGTATTAATTTCATGATTGCTTATAGTGAATAATGAAAGTACTATTTTTATTTTGCGGAATTTTTCAATGTAGCTTCTGAACCAATAAAATCTCAATGGTTAGGGTGAAATTCTGTTATAAATGGTTTAAAAATACAGAACTCGTAGAAAAATGGATTGCTATCTTCCATTATATTTTGCCACTCCATGATGTAACAAAGATGTGGGTGACACAAGTCCCTTTCATCTATTAATTAATTTCCATAACCAACATGTTTATTTTCAATTGATGCTAAGAATTCATGTGATTTTTAACACAAGAACGTCTATATATGACCTAGGTAGAGCCAGTCTAATTTAAATAAACTCAGAATAATGAAAACATGAGCAAGTAATAATTAACTGGATAAATAGAATTTAAAAAAACACAACAAAAAACTAAATAGTAGCTGAGGAACGTAAGACAATTGCGTAATTCCCCACTTCAAGCACTAAAGATGTGAATCGTAAAAATAGAAACAAATAATTGGAAATAATTGTGCAAGTTCGCTTGAAATAATGGCAATCGATCACCTGCAAGCATTGCCAACGGTTTAAAATGTTGCAGAATCTCCGGACAGTTGTCTTCTTTTTGTTGCACAATAATCAATCACGACAAGTCACTATTTCAGCATTATACAATATATATATATTAGGAAACTGATATATATATATATATATATAATATATATGTATATATATATATATATATATATTATATATAATAATACTAATATATATATAATATAGTATATATACTATATATATAAGGGGGGTATAGTATATAAGCATTAATTGGTAATGTTGGCAACAACAATTGCCACTACAAAGAAGAAAAAAGCATATGTTGCTTTCAGTACATATGCCCATTTGGGACTGTAACTGGTTTCAATAAGTTGCATTTTGTCGCTTACTTTTTATAGGTGATTACAACAATAATAGTTGAGCAAGGACGCCAGGTAAGCCTATTTTTTAATAAACAGCTGGAATGTCATTATTCCTAACATTAGCCTACTTTGCAGTATCGAGTGGTGAGAGAGCGCTATAATAGAGAGGAACCGCATCGTTTCCAATTGTAATAATTGGGATTACCAAGCAGAACTAATTCAGGACATTCCAGTGGTAAGAACCTTGGTTGGCGATCATCGAAATGCTTTAGCAAAGAACTCTGCCCAATCTTTAATTATAAAGATTGTAGGTGACGAAACATTAAATATATTTTAGATTTGAAGATATTTCAAACTGCTTGATTTTTAGTTGGAACTAACAATTCAATTTTGAATGAACTATCCAGCTTGCTTAGTTTATAAAGTTACAACAGAGTAATCGGTAGGGCATCCTTTACCCCCCTTACTAAGAGTTTACAATCGTGTTTCAAAAAGGCAGATGAATATGGATTTATGATGGATTTCGCAGTTTGGTCTTCATTTTACTAATCAATTGTGTTCTGAGTAAGTCATGAGACGCAAATACATTCGGGTAGAGAAGACCATTTTAGTACATTCTCATTTATATATACGATTTATTGCCTTTGTAGAATTTATGAACATGATTATTTTTACATAATTTTATAACAGCCAAATATATTGATCAATCTCTCTTTAAATAGCATATGAAACAACCTGATAATCAGCTAATAATCATAAACAAATCTTCTCGTAGATTAACACGTGTTGTAGACGCATTACTGAGCGGCTAGAGTCTACCACACACACACTAAGCACATTAGAGAGAGCAGTGAGAGGTCTTTATATATATATATGGTCGCGTGCATCGATCGATCGATGCTAGGTGAGTCAGAGAGCAGGATCACACTCTATGCTATCAATGCGGTCTGGTGGAGAAAAAGCTTCGTTACATAACATTAGTGATTACTAGATTTTAAAATGAAATGTTTTCTTAGTTTTATATAAAGCAGAATAATTTTTTAGGTCAAGCAGCCAGTTGATTAATTCTAAATATTTCACCCAGTATTTGTGTCTATAGTACAAAAGGACTAAAAACAATTCAAAGTGGAAGAATCTGTTTGACATTTCTTCAGAATTCTCAGTGTAGAAATACATAAATGGCAGCTACTGGATTGTGCGCAGAACTGAAGACTAGAATGATGCCACTGGACTTTTTAGTTAAATTTGATTTTTTTCAAGAAATATTGATTTTTTCAATTTCTACATACGAAAATAAAATAGAGAAAACCTCCTAAGTTCGGTGTAAAGAACCAAGTAGACTACAAGCTATTAAATTGCCTATGGATTAAGAAATGAGCACAGTGGGCATCTCCAGTGTTGAACAACTTGTTAATTGATACTACTCCCTTTGGCTCTGATGATCTAGTTTAAGATATGAATTTGGCTTTGCATATATAGATATGAAGCTGTGAACACATAGTTTTTTGGCTCAAATTTAGAGTAATTATAATTCATTAACTGAAGCATCAGCATTGTTTGGTATTATTTATTGCTATAATCTGATGGAATAATTATATAGAGTATAAGTGGAAGTAATTGTAATTTAAGCAACATCTTGTTTATGCTAGGTGCATTGCAGATTATAACTTTCTTACATGTATACAGTGTCTTTTCATTTCGCATTTCACATTCAGATGATGATTGGGAGAAAAGCAGACGCTATGATAGCCAGGGAGATATGCGTTCCGCACTAAGATATATATTATCCGACGTGTGCTGCCACTGTTATTATTGACGATGTAAGAGTGAGGTATAAGCTCGCTATGTTGTTGTATAGAGATTCTCATGCGGAGTGTGTACCTCGATTCTATATATGGTTATATAGTGTGATGTGAGAGTGAGTAGATTGTTAGAGTCATAATAGCCATGTGTAGGTATTTGATAATCGCACCTCACTGATATTATATATTGAGCTGGAAGAATTGTTCAGTATTCGGGTAATATTAGATAAAATACAGTTTGAAATATGTATGTTAGATATATAGATAGTACTGAAGAGATAGAGAGCAATCTTACATCAAATGAAATTTAAGAAATAATATTTCAAAATGTGCTTGACATATCTTTCTTTATTTGTTTTGTAGAAATGAAAAAGATCAATATAAGACTGAGAAAATTACTAGGATGAATCAGAAGAATCTGAAGACCACGCAGGCAGTTGACCAATTTGTAAGAAGGGTAAGGTTTCTAAAAAATACTGAATGAGGACACCATAGTCTGAGGACACATCATTGTAGGGTCAGGTGACTATGATGTAAAATTAAGGTACTCTGCAATCAAGTTCCAACACTCAATATTTTTTAATTAGTAAAGTCCTCCATGCATCTTATGAATTTCATGGGTTGCAGATGGTAAAATTAATTTTGAAATGGGTTGAAGAATTTTCTTATCACTCTTTCTTCGCCATAATCAGAGATAATGAAGTAGCTTAATGTAGTTAATTAAAGTTGTAAGCGGAAATACGTGATAAGCTCTCCAAAGATGACGCCAAAACCATTTGTGCTCAAGAGTGCCATTTATATATATATCGTGCGGTTCGCTTATAATGCAAGTGCAAGTTTTTTGAAAGGAAGAGAAGTAGTGTAGTCTTAGTATAGAGAGAATCATTCAGTATTGTAGAGAAGTTATATGTGAGAGAGACTGTTATATATGCAAGTAATGATAAGCACACTGATAGAGGTGAAAAACAAAATTTATAAATTCCAAATTGTCTGAATAAGTATGAACTCACATTGTCCTCATGATTCTTATCCCCACTAATTTTTATAATCAACATGAGGTTTTGTCTTTCTCTCATTTCTTCTACTATAATACCGGTCTAATTCCAGTGTGGAAATGAAGGAAGGGCAAAATATGGAGACGCACGGTTTAAGACGCTTAAGCACAGGATGAATACAGTAGTTTGGTTTCTATTAGATTCACAAGACACACCACTCCACTGACTAGCTCAACATCAACATCAATACAATTTAGAGGTATTTATGTGTTAATGTAAATACTCCTTGCTAGTAGGGTCCGGAGGGCAAATGAGATAGTGTTAGAGATGCACTCATATGGCAGCTTCTGTCTTTCAAAAATTTTAATGTCTCACTTTGAACTGCTTGAGAGAGGCAGTGAGAGAGGAGAGAGGTCCAGATATTTGGAGTCATAAAAAATATTTTGAAAATCAAATTCTAGCTGCAACATATTAACACTTTTTAATGTTGGTACATATTCTATATTTTGGCAGTGTGTATGCAAAAATTCACATGATTATCAATTTCAAGGTCAAAGACAGGTATAGGTAGTGTTAACAATAGGGCAAACGAATTTATTGAGAAAAAAAGTTAAAAAATGTGTATTCATGTAATATTATTTATCCCAGTAAGAAATAGTTTTAAAGTCATTAAGGAATCTATGTACTGTTGGAAAAATCACGAACACTTTCTACGAGTGGTTGTAGGTAAAAATAAATAGTAAAAAAACAATTGCATGCGTCCGCGAAACGTGGGAAAAAATGATAACTAAAACCTATCTACATAAGAAGTAAACAACTGCACAAAAAAGTTCTCTTGAAATATTGTAGACACATTTTGCAATAATTTAAACTAGCACTATCTGAGTTGAAATCACTTGGTTTGTGAAGAAATAACAAAACAAAATTGAGATGTAAGGCAATCAGAAATTAACCTGCCAGTAAAAGAGATAACGTCCAAGATATCTAAGCGAGAGAGCAGAATCGCAGAGACGGATTTATCGATTACTGAGCGAGAGGTAGACAGTCGAGCTAAGCGGGACTGAGAGAAGCGTTATGCTCAGATCAGACTTAACATATAGGAAAATTTGACCACACTTAGAGAATATAGAGAGAGGAGTTAATGGTTTGCGCAAGAATGTGTGGGGGATCGTGCGCGTATAATACATGAGAGTTAGAGATTGTGGGAGAGAGTTCTAGATGAGGAGGATGAATCTACATCCCTTACTATAACATTCTAAATGGGCAGTAGTTAATACCTTGGGCTTTTTTAACAATAGATCTCGCCTAAGCTAAAGTTCCCTGGCCTTGCATATATAACCAGATATTATTGGAGTACATCTTTTTTCAAAGTTCTAAAGAATTCATTTTCATCACTTTGGAAGAGGGATTCAATTTGAGAATGGAAGCTTTTAGGAAACTCTATACTACACGACTATGTATTATTTAGATTTTGCAACTTTACTTCTAATTTTTAAAGAATCTGGGCATTGTAGTGTAATAACTGTAAAGAGTTTAATGAAATTGATACAATGTTTGAATACATTTTTTGTGGCGCAGATTAGACGAATATCAATTTTTAATGGTAGAGAAAAGGTAAGCTTTCGAATGTGACAGAGAACTACACAAAAACTAGGATAAAACCACTTTGCCTGAAATCAAGATAAAGAACTTTTTGCCAAGAGAGAAAAATATTGATAGTTCTTATATTACTCTAAAATATCATAAGGCTTGTAACATATTTAAATTTTCCTATAGAGACAAGCGCCAAATCTTTGAAAATAGTACCTACTCAAGGATATAACAAAAAGTGGATGCTGTCAATCACAACTGGCTATTGTCATCTGAAAAAGCCTTGTAAAATGGTGCGCCTGGAGGAACATACAAGACTAGTGAATAAAGTTTCTCGGCCTAACAATGAAAGACAGGTAATTGTCAGATAAAAATTGATTAATTTTCTAGCATTATTGCCTCGGACTTCAACACACGTAGCTAGCTAAGTTCTCCTAACATCCGTCTTCCATCCCGTAAGTGACGAGTCTGGAAGGTTGTGAAAATGTTCATCTAGGGCCCTCTCACTTCTTCACTGGAGCGAAATGCTTCCAAAGAAATTCTTTAGTTTGGGAAACCGTGGAAGTTTTGATGTGCAACCGTCAGGTAAATATGTGAGATGGCTGGCATTGGCACCTCAAATCCTGCACTTTTCCCAATTGCCCAAAGCCCCTTTGGAGCATAGGTACGTTGGTCCTAGTGAAAAGATTTTCTTCTCTTCAGTCAGGTCTCTTCTGTTGAAATTTTTGGCATCTCAGCTGATCAAGAAGGCTGGAGTAATATTTGCCTCGTAATTATAGCCTCTTTTGCAAAGTAACTTAATTAACAGAACCCCTTTCGGCAATCCAAAACACCACTGCCATGGATCTTTCCCTTTTCTTTGGCACAACCGGACTTCCACACACTGCTGGACTGCTGTTGTAGTTCTGGCATCAATTTGTAGACCCATGTCTCAATCCATACATGGACAAATCGCTGCCACTGAATGGATCCTTTTTGAATCTGTAATGGATGAAAAATCGTTTTCCCCGCATTGCTTAATTAGTGGCATTCAGTACGAGACTACAGCACCAATCTGTGAAGAGCTTTGCATCCTAATTGTCTCTTCGCAAGACTGTTTCGGATCCGTTCTCTTCTGATATTCCCAACCGACTATCTTCACTCACCTTTCACTTGCATTCTTTCCAACATGATGCTGAATTTATTGATTGATTGCAAGTTTTGTGGCTTCCTTCAGGGTGTCATCTTTTGGAGGGAATTTGCGAATTCACATTTTAATTCAACTACCCACCTTTTAAGTTCACATGGAAGAGGAGAGTCCCTGTAAATCTTTTGTCAGCCATAGAGAATTTCCTTAGGGGTTCTTTTTACTGCAACCATTGTAATGATAATATTTTTCTGGAGACTGTATCATGCTCAATAATGTCCTACAGATCTATTGGCTCTTCAACATCCTGCCCAGCAAAGTTGTTTTAACTCTTTAAGTCTTTGCAAGAATTAATTCTGCACAAATGTTTATCTACATCAGTAGAGCACTCTTCAGAATTTATGCTTCAATAGAGTATGTATATTGTTGTGAAATGATTGCCTTTTATCTGACACATTTCTTATTCATTTTTGTTCGACACCAATGGGAATTTGATGAGTCATATTTATTTATTCAAAATTAAATCTATCAGGCATTATGCCTATTTACAAGATATAAACACATTACCCATCTTAGACATTTACATACTGATATGCATTGCGCAAAAATGACTCCATAGAGTCATGAAACAAATCAATCGAAACCGTAGAGCGCATAACAATATTAGTGACTATAGAATGGGAATTGGAATATAGATCAGAGGAAAATTGCGCACATCATGCTGAGGAATAGAGAGTGAGACACCTGACGAATCAATCATTCTGCAAATTAATTTAATGAAATAAATGATAATCTGTAGCTCTCTTGAACCAACAAGACTGAACAGTTAGAAGTCACTGTATAATATCTCACTCGATATTTCTCTTACAGGACAGGCACCAGTCGACTTAAGATATAAATTTTCAGTGAATCTTCATTTACTAGACTCGAGGGCAGCGTCAGGAAACCATACCATGCGAGCATATTCTAGTTTCCATCTAACCAATGAATAAAATAAGATCTTCAACATTTGAGATTGTATATTACAATTGTGTAATTAATATCGATTTTATGTTTCCTATAAAATGATAAGACATTACATTTACCAGGGTTTGGCACTAATTTGTTCACTTGACACCTACCAAATTCATCAAGATTTCTCTATAAAGGCAAACAATTATTAATATTTTTAATGGGTAAAAAAACTTCATATTATCTGCATATGAAAGTTTAAAAAAAAAATCAATTTATTGCCAGCATCATTAGTGGTATATGAAAATGTAGTTTAGAACTCCGGGGCACGCCAGATGTATATCTTTAGGGCCACGATTGATACCCACTGTTATATACATTGGACCTTTGAGGCAAAGAAGTCCATCAACTTTATACAATTAGACGGTTGATTCAATAAACTAACTTTATCAATAATGATATCATGACTCAAAGTATCAAATGTCTTGAAAAGATCAGTAAATATTACATCTACTTGAGGGTGAAATTCATGATTTTGTACCAAACATGTTAAGAGGTTAGAACTGACCTGTCTTTAATGAAATGATACTGAAAGTCTGAAATTATAGGCTTAAACGTGTTGTAAAGTATGTCATAAATATGATTTTTCAGTATATTCGAGAAATTGGGTTGCAAGGAAATAGAGCCGTAGTTCTCAATGTGGGCAGGGTTACCTATCTTTAGAACCGGAATGACCCTGGTTTTTGGAAATATCCCAGTCGAGATGATATTTTTATAAATAATTAATATTGTATAATTCATGTAATGACAAGTACTGAATTTTCAATGTAGCTTCTGAACAATAAATCTCAAGTTAGGGAAATTTCTGTTATAAATGGTTTAAAAATACAGAACTCGTAGCAAAAATGGATTTGCTTATCTCCATTAATTTTGCCACCCATGATGTAACAAAGATGTGGGTGACACAAGTCCCTTCATCTATTAATTATTTCCATAACCAACAATGTTTATTTTCATTGATGCTAATGAATTCATGTGATTTTTACACAAGAACAGGTCTATATATGACCTAGGTAGAGCCAGTCTAATTTTAAAATAACTCAGTATAATGAAACAGAGCAAGTAATAAATTAACTGGATAAAATAAAATTTAAAAAAACACAACAACAAACTAAATAGTAGCTGAGGAAAGTAATGACAATGCGTAATTTCACTCAAAGCACTATAAGATGTGAACTAAAATAAAACAAATAATTGGAAATAATTGTGCAATTCGCTTGAAATAATGGCAATCGATCACACTGCACATGCACGGTTTAAATGTTGGCAGAATCTCCGGAAGTTGTCTTCTTTTTGTTGCACACATAAATCAATAACAAGTCACTATTCAGATTATTACAATATATATATATATATATATATATATATATATATATATCAGTTAATTTTGGTAATGTTGGCAACAACAATTGCCAACACAAAAAGAAAGAAAATGCCTATATGTTGCTTTTCAGTACATATGCCCATTTGACTGTAACAGGTTTCATAAGTTGCATTTTGGTCCTTACTTTAAGGTGATTACAACAATAATAGTTGAGCAAGAGCCAGGTAACAATTTTTTAATAAAACAGCTGGAATGTCATCTATTCCTAACATTAGCCTACTTGGTAATTATTTAAGTATAATAATAATATATTCAATTGTAATACAATTGTGATTACCAAGCAGAACTAATTCAGGACATTCCACGTGTAAAACCTTGGTTGGCGATGCATCGGAAGCTTTAGCAAAGAACTCTGCCAATCTGTTAATATAAAGATTTGGTAGGTGACGAAACATTCATATAGTTTAGATTTGAAGATATTCAACTGCTTGATTTTTTAGTTGGAATACAATTCCAAATTTTTGAAGGATTACTATCCAGCTTGCTTAGATTTATAAAGTTAAACAGAGTAATCGTGTAGCATCCTTTACCCCCTTACTAAGAGTTACAATCTGTGTTTCAAAAAGCAGATGAATATGATTTATGATGATTTTGCAGTTTGGTCTTTCATTTTACTAATTCAATTGTGTTCTGAGTAAGCCATACCAAATACATTCTGGGATGGAAGACCATTTTTAGTACATTCTCATTTATAATACGATTTATTGCTTTGTAGAATTTATGACATATAATTTACATAATTTATACAGCCAAATAATATTGATCAATCTCTCTTAAATAGCATATGAGAAATCAACTGATAATCAGCTATACCATAAACAAATCTTGTTGAATTAACAGGTGTTCATTAGAACTCTATCTACATTTAACAACTTTGTGACCACATTCTGAAATTAAATTCATGTAATGCTTCAAATTATATGGCATCTTCACCTGGTTTTCATGCCATGGAACTGTTAATAAATCTAGTGTGAAAGAAAATAGCTTCTTCATCTTTATGAGTACTGTTTATAAATGAAATGTTTTCTTACGTTTTATACTAAAGCAGAATAATTTTTTAGGTCAAGCAGCCAGTTGATTAATTCTAAAATATTTCACCAGTATTTGTGTCTATAGTACAAAAGGACTAGAAAACAATTCAAAGTGGAAGAATCTGTTGAACATTTCTTCAGAATTCTCAGTGTAGAAATACATAAAATGGCAGCTACTGGATGTGGCCAGAACTGAAGGAGCTAGAATGATGCCACTGGACTTTTTAGTTAAATTTGATTATTTTTCAAGAAATATATGATTTTTCAATTTCTACATACGAAATAAAAATAGAGAAACCTCCTAAGTTCGGTGTAAAGAAACCAAGTACATACAAGCTATTAAATTGCGCTAGGATTAGAAATGACACTAGTGGGCACTCCAGTGTTGAAAACTTGTTAATTGATACTACTCCTTATGGCTCTGATGATTCTAGTTAAGATAGAATTTGGCTTGCATAATATAGAACTATGGAAGCTGTGAACACATAGTTTTTGGCTCAAAATTTAGAGTAATATATTCCATTAACTGAAGCACTCAGCATTGTTTGGGTATTTATTTATTGCTATAATCTGGTGGAGATAATTTATATAGAGTATAAAGTGGAAGTAATTGTATTTACAGCAACATCTTGTTATGCCTAGGTGCATTGCAGAATTATAACTTTCTTACATGTATACAGTGTCTTTTCCATTTCAGCCATTCAGATGATGAATTTGGGAGGAAAAAATCCTTCCTTATAGGTTACATGTGTTGCAGAAGAAATCCATGTTCCCAATTTTGCATTTTTAAATTCAGTAGGTTTGTTCTGTGTTGATAAATCAGAGGGTCAGTCTCTTCTTTTATATTGGTATAAGGTCAAGTTCAAATGGATTATACTTAGTAATGGATACTTTGTAAATATTCTGTGATGTGTAAGAATTTTCTATCGGTATTGGATAAAAAGTGAAATGTATGTTGGATATTATATTTAGAAAAAATGTAAATGAAATGAAATTTAAGAAATAATATTTCAAAATGCTTGACATATTTTCTTTTATTGTTTTGTTAGAATGAAAAAATCAAAGACTGGAGAAAATGTACAGGATGAATCAGAAGAATCTGAAGACAACCAGGCAGTTGACCAAGTTGTAAGAAGGGTAAGTTTCTAAAAAATATGAATGAGGACACCATAGTCTGAGGACACACATTGTAGGTCAGTGTGGACTATGAATGTAAAATTAAGGTACTCTGCAATCAAGTTCCAACACTCAATTTTTTAATTAGTAAATCCCCAATGCATTTATGAATTCTATGGTTGCAGGATGTAAATTAATTGAATGGGTTAAGAATTTTCTTAACTCATTTCTTCCCAAACAGTGAAATACTTAATTTAGTTAATAAATTGTAGTGAAATATTGATAAGTCTCCAAAGAGAGCAAAACCAGTTTGCTAAAAATATTTTTATTCTTTGTTGAAGCTGAACGCTGCTTATATGCAACGTTGCAAGTTTTTTGGAAAGGAAGTGTACTGTTTTTGTTTTAAAGAAATATCAGTATTTTGTCAATTAATGTTTACTAATTTGACTTATATGCAAAAATAATTCAAATTTATGCAATAAGGTGTAAAAACCAAAATTATATTCCAAAATTGTCTGAATAATACGAACATCACATTGTCTGCATGCATTCTTATCCCCACTAATTTTTATAATCAACATGAAGCTTTTGTCTTTCTCTCATTTCCTTCTTACTATAATACCCTAAATTCCAGTGTGAATATGAGATGGCAAATTGCAATTTAGTTTTCCAGTATCTTTTTGGGTTTCTATTAGTGGTCCCTCCCATTCTAAGAAGAGAGAGTATTAGTTTGGACTCAACATCAACATCAATACAATTTAGAGTATTTTATGTTGTTAAATGTAAATACTCCTTGCTTAGTAGGGTGTGTAACAAATGAAAATCTCATTATGCTTCTGTCTTTCAAAATTTTAAGCTCCTTTGAACTGTTTCTCGTGGCATCATAATGGAATTTTGCGTAAACGTAACACAATATTTGTCTATAAAAAATATTTTGAAAATCAAATTCTACTCAAATATTAACACTTTTATTTGTACATATTATATTTTGCAGTGTGATATCAAAAATTCACATTGATTATCAATTTCAAGGTCAAAAGACAGGTATAGTAGTGTTAAAATAGGGCAAACGAATTTATGGAGAAAAAATTAAAAATGTGTATTCATGTAATATATATTTATCCAATAAAAATAGTTTTAAAGTCATTAAGGAATCTATGTACTGTGGAAAAAATCACGAACACTTTCTACGAGTGGTGTAGGTAAAATAAAATAGTAAACATTGCATTGCGTCCGCGCAACGTTGGGAAGAAATGATAACTAAACCTATCTACATAAGAACTTAAACACTGCAACAAAAAAGTTCTTGAATATTTGTAGACACATTTTGCAATAATTTAAACTAGCACTATCTTGAGTTAATCATTGGTTTGTGAAGAAATAACAAAACAAAATTGAGATGTAAGGCAAAGATAATTAACTGGCCAGAAAAAGAAACGTCAAATTCATAAGCGAGAGTCATAACTCATCAGTAACGTTTATATTAACTGACATAGACATCCTAACAGGGACTGAGAGGCGTTATTGCGTAGATCAGACTTAACATTAATTAGAAAATTTGAGACATTCTTGTATGGTTAATGGTTTGCGAATGTGTGGGATCGTGCGCGTAAATACATTTGTAGAGTTAGAGATTGTAGAGATTTAAAAGGATAATCTCATCCCTTACTATTAACATTCAAATGGGCAGTAGTTAATACCTTGGCTTTTTTTAACAATAGATCTCGCCTAAGCTAAAGTTCCCTGGCTTGATATATATCAGATATTATTGGAACATTTTTTCAAAGTTAAAGAATTCATTTTCACACTTTGGAGAGGGATTCATTTGAGAATGGAGCTTTTAGGAAACTCTAATACTACACACTATGTATTATTTAGATTTTGCAACTTTACTTCTAATTTTTAAAGAATCTGGGCATTGTAGTGTATAACTGTAAAGAGTTTAATGAAATTGATAACAAATGTTTGAATACATTTTTTGTGCGCAGATTAGACGAATATCATTTTATGGTAGAGAAAGGTAGCTTCGAATTGACGAGAACTACACAAAAACTAGGATAAACACTTTGCTGAAATCAAGATAAAGAGACTTTTGCAAAGAGAGAAAAAATATTGATAGTTCTTATATTACTCTAAAATTATCATAAGGCATTGGTAACTATTTTAAATATTTCCTAGTAAGACAAGCGCCAAATCTTGAAAATATGTACCTATCAAGGATATCAAAAAGTGGATCTTCAATCACAAACTGGCTATTGTCATCTGAAAAAGCCTTGTAAAATGGTGCCCTGGAGGAACATACAAGAGCTAGGTGAAAAGTTCTCGGCCTGACAATGAAAGACAGTAATTGTCAGATAAAAATTGATTTTAATTTTCTACATTATTGCTCTCGACTTCAACACACGTAGCGTAGCTAAGTTTCTCCAACATCCGTCTTCCATCCTGGAAGTGAGAGTCTGGAAGGTTGTGAAAATGTTCATCTAGGGCCCTCTCAACTTCTTCACTGGGTGCGAAATGCTTCTGAAAAAGAAATTTCTTTAAGTTTGGGAACCGATGGAAGTTTGATGGTGCCAAATCAGGTAAATATGGGAGATGGCTGAGCAAATTGCACCCCAAATCCTGCACTTTTCCCATTGCCAAAGCACCTTTGAGCATAGGTACGTTGTCCTAGTGAAAGATTTTCTTCTTCTTCAAGTCAGGTCTCTTCCTGTGAATTTTGGCATCCAGCTGATCAAGAAGGCTGGAGTAATATTTGCCTGTAATTATAGTCTCTTTTGCAAAGTAATTAATTAACAGAACCCCTTTCGCAATCCAAAACACACTGCCCATGATCTTTCCCTTTCTTTGGCACACCGACTTCCACACACTGCTTGGACTGCTGTTGTATTTCTGGCATCAATTGGTAGACCCATGTCTCATCCATCATGACAAATCGCTGCACTGATGGATCCCTTTTGAATCTGTCCAATGATTGCAAAAATCGTTTTCCCCATTTGCTTTTGAGTGGCATTCAGTAAATACAGCACCAATCTTGTGAAGAGCTTTTGCATCCCTAATTCTTTCTGCAAGATGTTTCGATCCCTTTCTTCTGATATTCCCACACTCGACTATCTCACTCACCTTCACTTGCATGTCTTCCAACATGATCTGAATTTTATTGATTGTGATTGCAGTTTTTGGCTTTCCTTCAGGGGTGTCATCTTTGAGGGATTTGCGATCACATTTTAATTCAACTACCCACCTTTTAAGTTCACATGGAAGGAGGAGAGTCCCTGTAAATTTTTGTCAGCCATAGATGAATTTCCTTAGGGGTTAATCCATCCCAAACAAAGAATTTGATGACCACACAATATTAAAGTTTATCAATTTTCACAAAGAACATGCAAGACATCTTCTGCAAAAATTCATGTAAACAAAGTACTGGAGAGAAAAAGTTGAAACTTATCATACCAACAAATGCTAAGTGTGCCCAGGCAGGAAAAATAGGATTTTGCTGAAAGGAGTGCCATCTCTGGGTCAGGCTGAGAACTTTTCACCTCACCTCCGTAATCCAAAAAATTCCAATACATCTCCCTATTGGCAGGTTTCACTTATCTCTTTCCATTACATTTCTGTGGCAACTGTACCCAACAAAGTGATGTCACCTACTTATCTCTGGGTCAACAGAACACCATTTTATATTCTGTACAGTTATGCAGTGAACAACTCTCTCTCTCTTTTTTTTGAGTTTACTACCAATGTTAATATTCATATTATAAACATCTCTTCACACACTGCAGTAAGAGAAGCCAGAGGACGTGTTACATACAATGTTTTTTGTTATTTCTAGTTTTTCAAAATAAACATTTAACTTTCATGAGTTAAGAATTGTTATCACTCTCGATGTTCTGTGGGAAGGGTTGTTGGTACAGAGTCTTGGCACCGTTTTTAAATAATAGTGCGCGGAAGGACCAAGAGGACAAATGGGAACAAAATGCATTGGTACAGGGTTTTGGAAGAAAGGAACAAAATGGGACACAATGGTAGAAGGGAGCAAAGGGACATGTGGGGC
Source organism: Gryllus bimaculatus (assembly GCA_017312745.1). Taxonomy (NCBI): domain Eukaryota; kingdom Metazoa; phylum Arthropoda; class Insecta; order Orthoptera; family Gryllidae; genus Gryllus; species Gryllus bimaculatus. Next base: position 1,471,615 of record BOPP01000065.1, on the reverse strand, counting down.
TAATTTATTCAAAGATGTATTAGCAAATCTAAATCTAAATTCGCGAGAATTCAAAAAAGTTAATTGTGATCATTGATATGTCCTACATCTGCAATTACATTTCGAGGGGAAAAAACAAACAACCACCACCGCCATGATATCTTATAAGTAGAGCCCAGAAGTTCAGACTTTTATTTTATCTACAAGAGGTAGACGGGAAAAGGCATTTATTCTGGCTAAAGTAGGGGGTGCATAAAGGCATGTAAACTATCAAAAATCACCATCTAAGAGCAATTAAAAGAATTCAAATTTGAATCATTTAATTATTCTTTTAACTCAAAAATTTATGACACCACCTAACCAGCAGGAAACAAGTTATTCTTTACTATCACATGACCTCCAATATGATGACAAATTTGATACATTCGCAATGCTGCCTCTAAGAAATACTATGCGGACTCTGTTTTGAATCTTGGAATTGCGTAAGAAACAATGTGATTATAGTTTTTGTTCTTCACACTGAAAAGGGTTATATCGTATACAGAGAATTTTTTCCTCAAAGAGATCAGAGGCCATGCTCAAAAGTAGGATGGGATTCAACATGAGCATACAAAACCTATGTATATATATGAAAGAAATAAAATTCTTGGCTGGTATAATCTTCCTTTCTCATTTAGATTTTTATCACTACCTGGCTCTGGAGCACCCGCTTGCAGAAAAAAGACAAAACTTGCCAATTACTTTGTGTTGCCTTGTCTTTCGGGTAGGTTACCAACTTTACTGATATCAGTGCCAAAACGAAATAACATAAAAGGCAAAATAAAAATCTTCTAAATCAACCCCAGAAGCACAATGAAGTGCTCTGTATTCTGAGGTCACAAAATCATAATAAAACAGCATTCTGTCAAATTTCCGTGCTCATCTTGCAAGGTAATGTTGGCCGATTTGGCATGATTGTGGCAGATGTTAGCCTGATTTTCCTATTGCTCCTCAGTAGTTTTGAGAATCACAAGAAATTCAAAGTCTAGTATTTTTATACACCATCCTGCCTTGATGGTCCACCTCACAGAAAATATTTTATGCCCAAACAAAAAGTTGTGGCATGTGACTGATTCTACAATGGATTCTTTAAGCCAACAAAAATTCATCTAATAAAAAAAAAGCATTGGTTAATTTACTTTTGTATGCATGCATGATCTGGTGAAAATGGGGGCATGTGGAAAGTTGTAACATCATAGGTGTATTGATTTTAATGTTGAAATTTTCTTGATGGGAAAGCATTTTGTTTTAATGAAATGTATTTCATTCATTTAATTATATATTCAGATTATTCTGATGATTTTTTGTTTAATTATGTAGGCAATGGATGAGGCAGCACTGGGTATCGATGATGCTGAAAAAGAACTGGAAAGTACAGCAGCAGAGGTAGAGTGGAAAATTGTATTAAATTATAATTCATTACTTTACTTACCAAAATGTAATAAATGGCATTACTTTATGAAATATGTCTTAAGTTTAATGGAATACATCCAACATTTTGTTTTGTTCATAAGTGCCCTAAGTTTCCAAGTATTTTAAGAGGTCTCTCTTTTTCAAGATCATTGTTCTGTTTTAGGATACAGAAGAGCTGCCATGGTGTACTATCTGCAATGAAGATGCCATCATACGATGTGTGACTTGTGATGGTGACCTATATTGCAACAGATGTTTTGCAGAATTCCATGATGATGAGGATATGAAAAGACATCGAACTGTCCCTTTCAAATCACAAAGAGAGGACTAAATCCTGAAGTTGAAATATAATAAATACATAATTTACGGTAAAAAATATGGTTTTGAAGTTTATAGATAATAATTGTATTTTATGTATTGTTCTATTCATTGTCGATGTTGATCTTTAATGTACGAAGAAGGTTAACATATTTGTGAAATTATATTGATACTGAACATGTGCTTTTTAGTGCTTCGTTGAAACTGCTTTGTTTCAAGCATTCAAACTGTGATAACTTGAGTTAGTTATAATAAGAATTATGCTACTTTAAGCACTCCTAGATAAATTTGTAAATTTCACATGCAGGAAAAATAAAAAACATTACTTCTCCCAGCAATTCAAGATTTTCTTTTTCTCAGTGTTACGGTATATGAAAATAATATCAAAACTATTTTGAATTTTGCCTATTGAGATCCATACAAATGACTCAATTCAAAAACAATTCTGCATGAAGCTTTTACAAACATATAACTTAGTAGTAGCTTTTATTATTGTAGGATAAGAATAAATTTGTTGCTAACTGGGCCCTAACATAATGTCAATGCTAATGTGTAGTTTTGGAGTATGTTTTGAGGGATGGAATTTTAAGAATATACATTATACTTCCCTCTTGAATTTAACGGAATGTGCATTGCAATAATCCCATACATTTTCGTGTTTACTAAGCGCATCAAAATTCAAAGCGAGGGATATTAAGGGAATCAAATCAACTAGGTGTTGAATGTAAAGAAAAGCGATAAAGTATCTATCCATTAATATTGATGCCCAAATACTTCAGTAACATATTTTCTGTGGTCAATATGACTTATAGCCTTTCCAGACTGTCTTACTGGTCTTATAACAAATGTGGATAAGGGTGAGGCCAAGAATTGGAATTTTTCAAGGAAAGGAAAATAGATATGAAATAAACTGGGGATCGAACCACTGCTGGAAAAACTGGAAAGATTGTAGGAACATCTTAGAAGAATACCTGATAGATTAGTAGTAGACAAATTGTATATAAAATTACAAATAAGGCAGTTATAAATAAAAATTACATGAAATCTAAAATTGAATGAATGCAAATAACTAGTCCAGGTATGCAACATTTTTACTGAGTGCAGACGTTTTACGTATTACTCTGACAAACATCTCTTACAATCATCTTTTATACAAGATTTCTTTTATAAAATGTACTCTGAAATAGCCAAAAAAATCAAAAATAAAGGGCATCATGTTTTCTTACTTCACCATTCACACATTATTAAAGTCAAATGTCCTGGATATTAATATGCAAATATTAAAAGTAAGTATTTAATTTCAGCTTTAAACCACTATCATCTTTAATCAATATTTAAGTAGAGAAGGTTCAAAATGCAGTTTAGCGATACTACAATGTACAAAATCATCAAAAAGTATAACTTAAACATATTTATTAAAAAATGTGAAACATAATAAAGCACTGGAAGATATTTTTTACAAAAACATTTTTAGGTTTAATACACAGGCTGCCACAATAGGCAAGATATGACAAACTTTCTGGCTCAGCTAACATTAACTCCTCACGAATGAGAATCTACTATTGATGCTCAAAGCCACACTGATCAAATCAGTGAGCATCATGTTATGCTTCTCATGGCAGCCAATATGATTCTTTAACATAATTCTTTTCTATTCTTTAACTTTCTCTATTCATACCTACACCTACACTGAATATTAAAGAAAATACACTGCTTGCTTCAAATTGACTCAACTTCCATTCACTCAGTTTGTCAGTCCAAACATTTTTCACGATGCTAAATGCATTAGAAACCAGGATCTATGCACATATTTGAAATAATTTTAGAAGAATTCTAGCTGATTTCTGACTGCAAAAAGTCTCCTGATAATGATTCTCTCCTCATAAAACAATTACTATTTATTGTATTAAGGTATATTTACATGTCAATGTAAATATTGACTATTTCACTCATATGGTGACCCCATGCTAATTTTTTTATGTGTAGAAAATATAATTTTGGTTTTACAATAATATATTTTGGACAAGATTCTCATTTCAATCAGAAAATGCTGCAAATTTAGATATTAACTTCAGAGATAATTTTTTTAAAAAAATTAAATTCTTGATATTGTCAAAAAATCCAAATGATATATCAAAATAGTGTTTATATCATGTTATTCCAGCATATTAACTATCCACACAAAATATTTAAAGAAAATATTTGAGAAAATCTGATTTTCAAAACTTTTCAATACTGCCCATATCTCACCCAAAATTATGCAAAAACTATTCATATTTGAAAAAAATTTATATGCAAATAATTTGTAAACTATGTACATAAAGATATTGTTTTGAAGAACAGATTTTATTTAGAGGAAAATCTTGACTTGTGCAGAACTTAGAGAAAAATTTTCACTTGTGCACTTTTCAAAGATTCTACGGAACAGACTTTCTCTCTCTCTCTCTCTCTTTTTTTTTTTCCCCCAGAAAAATTTGAAAATTCCTTTAAGCTTGATGCAAAGTACTCCATAATGTATAACACTGGTTTGAAATCTAGGAGCCCAGACATCAGCCAGATTGACAGAATATCAGTTTTGGGGAAAATCCTGCTTATTGTTCAACTACTTTCATTGTTCACAGACAGACCAATTTTTCGTTTTTAAGGGTCCACAAACTGGATTATAACATGTTAGAGGAAGTAATTAATATACTACATTAAGGTACAAAAATTATCCTCTTTCTAGGTATTAGGGATCTACAAGACTAATATTTCTGCCGAAAAACACTTTTTCGCTGAAGCTTTATATAACATTCTCTACACCACATATGAAGTACGTGAGAAAGATAATATTTCTGATACAAAATAATTCTAGCACCAAGTGTTCACAAACAGCATTATGATGAAGACGCCACCATGACTCCCCCCCCCCCACACACACACATAATACAAATTAGGCGTTTATTAATTTAACTGCTCATACTGTCTACAATAGGAGGAAGGCAATGGCGAAGAGAAAGGGAGAGGGAGAGAGAGAGAAAGAAAGAGGGAGAGAGAAGAAAGAAAGAAATATCAAGGGAAAATGCAGAGATTATCAGTGAACACACCTGCTGGCGTGGTGTTTCTATCTGTAGAGCTCATTACAACATAAATGTGTTTTCAAATCATTGATATGTTTATCAAAATCATTCTAAGATCCTTTAGAAGAAGAAGGGGAGGAAAAAAAGCTTCTAGAGCAGTTTCAACATGTTTTCTGTAGTATTGTGAACATTTTGCATTTGCTGGGATTCAGGGACACAAGTCAATGAAATATATCACTTACAAATATGATATTTAACCGTTATAATTACGGCTCATTACAATACACAAAATCAATTCTACTTATTAACACATATTATACATATTCACAATTATCTAAAAAATTATTTACTCTGCAAGGAAACTTCCTTTTCCTTCAAATTTCTCCTTTGTAAGGATGTAATTGTGCAAATGACTGACATAATCCTTTAGCAAGTGAGGTCCCCCAGGGATAGCTCGTATTAATCGTTTAATTTCAGCATCACTGAAACAAGTACATAACAACAAATAATTACTTACACAAATCTTTTTTGCTATTTTAATCAATACACATGTTGTATTTCACCTTACTTTATTTCTCCAATAACTGGGAAGACTTTTATATATCTGGAATGAAGTCTCTCGCCATTCCAAGAGCTCAAATCAATTTTAATAATACACAGCCAAGAAAGGAGTAAGCTGGTAACTTCAAATTCAGCACTAAAGGACACAAGAAAATATATTATAATGAATACTAATAATTAATCTTAAAAATTCTTAATAATAACAATTTATTCTACGAAAGTGAACAAGTCTACATAGGAATGTGACAAGAAAATTATTATCACTGGAGCAATTGCGCTGAAATTTGGCACAAATACTTCTGAATGACTAGTAATCAAACATAGCACAGTTACAATACAAAACAACAGTTACAATACAAAACACCATCAGAAAACGTACTTTCCTTTGAAAAATGAAGAAAAATGTTTTTTAGTAAAGTCTTACAATACTAGTTTCACATTCTGAAAATATGAAAAAAAGTGAACTTCAAAGATGATAGCACAGAACTGTGTCTGAGTTATTCAAGACATTTATTGAAAGGGTAACTTGTAATAGAAGAATTCATTAATCCTTTACAAGGCAACCAATTTTAATGATGCAACCAGACAGGCAGTCAGCAGATCCGGGAGTGATGGAATTATGCTTACAGTTCTGTAAGTATGTTTTGAACGTGGACGATGAAACAAAACTCTGTAATATACTATTTTCATATAACAAAATCTTTTGAAAGATTTAAAATTTATTTATTAAACAGTTTTTCTCTTATTATCAATTGCACACAGTTACCCTGGTTATGCTCATTACAGACAGGTTTTGAACAGATACTACATCTCATTGTTTCCTAATTCTTACCCAACAGCATAAATAACATCTTTTTTGGCATTGCTACAAATTTTCTGATTTGTGGTAGCAGCTTCTTCCCCCAAAACGTGTGAGACTGACAGACAACACTTGTTATTCAATCCTGTTTTACTGCCTCCTTACATTTTGGTAACAAACCAAATTATTAGCAATAACAATAAAAAATTGTAGGATCTCGTTTTCTAACATTCAGTCAGGGTCAGCATTATTCCCATCGCTATGCAGTTTTCCCACAAAACCTGATCCGCACACAACTTCAAAAACTCAATCTCCTGACTCTGCTACATATAAAACTTGCAACAACTATTGCTATGATAGCATCGATCTTACAATCATTCACACAAAATTTCAAATAACTTCCCCACGAAAAGACGTTGCACAACCCAACATCCGTCCGTCCCTTGGGCATGAAACAGTTATCAAGAAATTTACCAAACAAAACCACAAAATGCAATATTACATGCAGATTAAGAGACCTGGGTCCAATGGACCCTGCTTGCCAGGTTGCAGCTAAAAAAAGATTTAAGATTTTTTTATTTAGTATTCCAAAGCACTTTCTTACAACGGCAGGAATTTTTAAAGAAAACTATAAGAAAAAAAGTCACAACACACTATCCTAACACCTTGGATAGGTTTCATGTAAAATAGTAAAAATTTTGTTTCTGGGTCCAATGGACCGTGATTGCCTAGATAAGGATTAATAAAGAATATTACTTCAAACAATATTGAATCAACTACTGAAAATGATTATTAGCTCCTGGTGAGTGATAGTTTACATTATGTACTTGAATGTAAAATTAACAGTTTCTACTTGAGAACGATAACCACTGTAGTTTTTCTTTACTTGTGGTTGTTTATTTTACATTCAATGGTCTAATGTGAACTGTGCTATTCACATATTAATTCATCAAGGTAAGTTGGAAATAAGTTGGACTTTTTTGTAATATAAAGAATGTGAAAATGCCCACGAGTTCAGTGATTCAATGTTCAGTGTTTGTATGAAATGGAAGGGTTGAGCAGCATGTACTAGATCAGATAATAGGCAAATCAGGGTGGAAATAGAATTCGTGATAAATGCATATCCAGCCAATGTGAGGCACTTCAATTTGATAATCACAGACTGAAATAACATATTAATCTGATTATAAGTCGATTGAAAACAAGACAACCCTCCAATTTTGAAGAGACTGCCATAGAATTTTTTATAATTTTAACTAATTCTCAATATTTACTCCAAATAAAATTGCAAATTGCCTACGTGACTAGAAAATTATCTTGTGGATGAGAATGTAACTTATACCTGAGCTAACACTATTTTCTTGTTCCCTAAAGTCATCATAATCATGGTTTTAGTCAGTACCTCTTCATCCTCACATGTAGATTGTTTCTTTTTGGTCTTTCTTCCATACTGATATCTTCTGACTTTTTATGTCTCTCCAAGTTTCATGTGTTGAACAACCTTTTTTACACTTTTGAATGATGCCATCTACGAATATTCCCTTCTGTGTCTCCAGAATTTCTCTGGCCTGCTCTTATTTGTGATTTGGGATTCTTTAACAGAATATACTCAAAATTCACTTTGTATAATGTTTGTGTGATCATGTTGTAAACTGCCAACTTGTACATCTCCTTTCTTTCATTTTGCGGGTAATAATGGATGGTTGGTTGGTTCCTAACCAGCTATTTCCCATCAGTGGGGCACTGTCTCAGCAGGGACAGGCTGTAAGCTCCTGACCAGTCTCCCAGCAAATGTGATAGTGTAGTGCATGTAAGCGTGTGTGTAAGGGGTGAGGATAGAACAAGGAAGAGGAATGAAAGATCATGGGTGGTCTGTGGCTTGTTTGTTAAGGTACTGCATTAGCCTGGTGCTGATCGCAGAAACCACGGAAAACTACTGATCAGGGCAGCTGGCCTCTAGAATTCTCCTCCAGTGCCTGAATTTGACCCAGCTGACAAGCTGAAAATCTTACCACTGTTGGGACTCAAACCTAGGACCTTCATGTCAGAGGCACTGCAGTGACAGCAGTTGATGCACTGGGTGACCTTTCCCAGTCGGTAAAAATGGAGATAGCAAGTTTCCAAGATTGGGAAATTTTTGCTTAGAAAATATTTATCATCCTTTTGTGGTTGGATGAAGAATGCATGTGTACTTCTATTAAATTGATTTTTTTCATTTTCATCTTTTACTCTTTTACAAAATGCAGATTTGCACTTGCAGGATGTTGGACCAAGAGTCTCTGCAGCCTAGTCAATCTGATTCAGAGCATTCTGCAACAAAATCTTGGCATTGTTTTTTATTCCCTTTCACTTGATTAAATGCCATTCGTTTGAGATTCCCTCTATACCAGTCCTTTCACAAATATCAGTCTGAATCGCCCAGCAAACGCTTACGCTTGATTATTTTTATTGTCATCAAGGCTTATTGTTACACCAGCAATTGCAAATTTAATGAATGAAAAGACATTGTAAAAACATAAATCCTAACTGACTTGGCTACATGTGTGACTAAAAAGACAATCAAAACGAGATATTTGGGGAAAAATCTCGCCTTATGTTCAGGTTGTACGTGTCTTATAAAAACCGTAAATCTGAATACTCTGTTTTTTCACTTAAACTTCTGAAGAAAGTGTAATTGGTGTTAGCGAGACGTATCTTTGTGCACATCATGGGCAACACCATGTTTGTCAGCTATCAAATAAGTGATTGTGATAATTAAATGCCTGAAAAATGGTACGTTTCTTAAGCTAGTAGTAGTAATAATAATAGTGATGATGATGATGATGATGATAATGATAATTTTGAAACAAAGGTATGTTATTAAGCATGTCAATGTTTCAATGTGTTAAAGTGCCTGTACATTTTTCTCACCCTTCAAAGCCATACTAACCAAAAATTTTCCTTCATTTGAATGGCTTGTCTAATTTCCAGGTCTAACCAATCTTGAGCAAAGTCTAAAATAAATTCCTCTTCGGTAGAAATAAAGTCAATTAGAGCAGGAATGTCATTTTTGGAAGGAAAACGAACTTTCAGAGTATCAAGTTTCAATCTCTTCAAAAAGAGATTATGCAAAAATATTGCAGTATTATTTCCTGTGAAAAACAAATCGTAATTTAGTTGTAGTTTTCATGAGGTGTGTAAAACTGTAATAGCAAGTAATTTACAATGCTAACCTTTAAGATGAGATTTGACATCAATTTTTGATAAATTCAAATTTGAAGGATCAATTTCAACATAAACTTTTACTTTCTTCTCCAAAAAAAAGAAATTAATTTTTGACGATGAAATATGTTCAACCTTCCAATTACATTTTTTACTGAGGGAGAAAAAAAAAGTAATTATTTTTGCAAACAATTTCAACGAAAATATACATACCTAAAATATATTACCTTTGTTCTTGTAACCATCTCTCAAAACTTAAGGGTGGAATCACCTGAGATGATAAATCATTAGTTGAACTTTTATATCCAAACGCATAGCTGTAATTTCTTTTAAATGATGTAGAAGTGAGAGTCTGATTCTCCTTGCTGAAAAAGGATTCATAATAGGATAATCGAGTTGGTAGGTTTGGTGCAATCTGAGGAGAGAATCTAGTTTTCTTTTGAAGGGGTGACCATTGTTCATCATTACTGTTTATTTGAGCAGAACGTTTGGAAGGTTTATGGGGATGAATTTCTTTCATTTCTTTTTTATTCACTTGAATGCCTGTGGGTAATTCAATGTTCCTTTTAACATCCCCGTTAATAGTTTTGTTTTCATTTATTACAATTTCACTTTCAGCATCACTAAAGTTTATCTGAGCAGTACTTTTTGAAGGTACACAGGAGTGAATTTGTGCTTCATTCACTTGAACGCCTGTGGATAATTCAACTTTCTTTTCAATATCCCCTTTAAACGATTTGCTTTCATTTATTACAATGTCATTTTTAGCATGGGTACATATTATCGGAGCAAACATTTTTGAAGGTGTATGAGTATGAACTTCTTTCGTTTCTAATTTATTTCCTTGAATGTCTGCGAGCAATTCAATATTCATTTTAATGTCTTCTTTAATTGTATTGCTTTCATTTAATACAAAATCATTTTTAGCACCAATACATATTACTGAATCAGTACTTTTTGAACAGTATGTGTGGGGATGAATTTCTTGCATTTCTGTTTTATTCTCTTCATTTGTGTTTGAAGGCAACTCAACAGTCTTTTTAACACCTTTAATCATTTCATCATGTATTACAATGTCAGTTTGAGCAGAAGTTCCTGGTGAATTAGAACTGGATACTCTTTCAATGAAGTCTTGAGGCTGTAAAATATCACTTGGCATTGACCTTAGATGGCCTGTGGAGGAATTTACACTTCTATCATCTTCTAATTGCACTGGTGATACCCCTAAAATTGGAGGTTTATTTTCAGAGACTGATATGCCTATTTCAACTGTATTTGTGGTTGGCTTTTCATCTACATTCATTAACTTGGATACAGGTTGCACATATTGGGGAATTTTCAACTTATTAGAGTTCACTTCAATTCCAATTCTGCAAGGGGTTTCAATTATTCTATTTGACTTTTCATTGTGGAATGAAAAGGAACTTGTACTTCTTTCTTTCAGTAAATCATTTCTTCCTTGGTTTCGAAAAGATTTGATCAAAATATCATTGGCGCCATCAAATTCATTATTATGGAGGTTACTTGGAGAAATTAAACTGGATTCAGAGCAAACACTTCCTTCCATTTCTGAGCTGTAATTGTTATCTCCTGTTTTAACTATGGAAATTGAGGATTCTGGAATCAGGAAATGAGGACTCTGAGTTCCAGGAAATATTGTGACAGGTCTGCTTTTATTATTGCTATTCATCAATGCATTTGTCACATCTAAGGAAGATTTCCAATCAATATAATCAATGCCACTAATGCATATAGAAGGTCTATTAATTTTTGAAACCGTTTCAACAATCTTAGAATGTTTATTTTCCTCATTAGTTTCCTCCTTATTAATATGAATGTTTGTTTTTTCATTACATGAATCATTTTTTTCATCAGTACATTCATTAGTAGAAACAACCAAACCTTTGGCACTTTTCACATTCCTTATTAGTTCTCCATTATTCCTGAATGTGTTATCAACTTCTATGGCTTCAGAGGAAAAAGAATTATCCTTAGAAATATGAAATTTTACGGGTGAAGAAACAATATTCAATTCAATATCAGACTCGACCCCTTCAGAGTCTTCATCTCTAGCATCACTGCATGGCATTACCTCTTCATTATCCCGTTTATCATCAATACAAATCACATTCGTATTTTTACAATTTGTTTGACTGCCATTGTTCACCAATCCTCCTGGATTTTTTGTTTCACAGAACCTCGCATTGTTGCTTCCCTCACATTCAACTTTACTACTAGTGGAAGAATTTGAATAATGAGTGTCGTTTTCTTTCTCTGTACTTTTCATATTACATACAATCTGGCTATTAACAAAGCATTCACCCACATTCATTTTACTATCACTATTCATATTAATATTAATCCTTTCACTGTCATCACAATTTTCTTCAATATTTGGAACTTCCTTCAACTTTATGTTGGAACAATTTCTGTAGTCCGTAGTTAAAAATAGTGAATTTCCTCCTTTCTTCTGTTCAATGAAGTCCTTTTCAATATCCAGCTCCACAGTCTCAACTCTATTTCTTTTCCAAATGACAGCTGCAGGATTATTAACACTTCCTGTATTTTCTGAGAAATCCGTAGAAATATCATTAATTCTTATTACAGAAAGGTCAGTATTCTCTTCATTTAAATTAAATGATGTTTTCTCAATTTTATCAACTGTGTCTTTCCCCATTCTTACAAATTCACCCAAATTTTTATTGTCTGTTTCAGCCATTCTAGTTTTACAATTGTAAAAACCAATTTTCACATTCTTACAATCACTATCATCTTGAGTTTCTTTCAGTACATTACTATCAGTGGCTACTAATGAGTTATTTATGTTGCAAGTTTTATGAAATACATTTGTGTCAACAATTGTACTAGTTCCCTGGGCATTAAAATTAATTTCTACTTGTTTTCTTGGATTATGATGCGGAAACTCCTTGTCATTTTCAATAAATTCTTCAACCGCATACTTTTCATCTATACACATTTTCTCCAGACTTTCAGTTAATGAAACGTGTTTATCGCACATAGCTATATACCCTTTGGAAATGCTCGGTGGTACATTTTCATTAGAACTCTTTGAAAGTTTATCAGAATTATGTTCTTGTAACGGTGAAGTGCTTTCTAAATCTCTGTCTGAAGTCAATTTCAGTAAAGGAGAATTTGAAAAATCACCTTGCTCATCCATGTTTTCTTTCACCACTTTACATGCTAACTCAACATTATCACAAGATATTTGATTGTTGTGGAAAACTCTTCCCAGGGGTGTTGTGGGTGATACACTCCTCCTGTGAGTGACCTCAAAGCCTCTATTTTTACTTGTATTCATTTCACCAATAATTCTTCCCATTGGCATGGGAGGAAATCCACCTCTGCTGATGTTAGCAAGATCAGATGCTTCATTGGATTCGTGAATTTTCTCTACAATTTTTCCAGCACACAATGTTGACGCACTTGCTTCACTGTTATCTTTACAGCCAGTGTTTTGACCAGTCTGACCTTGACCAATAATTCTTCCCACAGGCATGGTAGGAGACACACTTCTACTGGCATTTGCAAAGTCTGAAGGTTCATTGGTCTTAATAATTTTTCCTAAAATTCTTCCAGCCTGCAACATAGGTGATGCACTTATTTCACTGGTATCTTTACTGTCAGCATTTTGACTCGACTGACCTTGACCAATAATTCTTCCAATAGACATGGTAGGAGACACACTTCTGCTGGCATTTACGAAGTCTGAATTTTGATGAGTTGTCTGAAATTTGTCTAAAATTCTTCCTCCAGGCAATGTTAGTGACACACTTATTCCACTGATGTCTTTACAGTTAGTATGTGGACTTGATTGACCTTCACCAATAATTCTTCCCATAGACATGGTAGGAGATACACTTCTGCTGGCATTTAACAACTCAGAAGATTCGTGGGTCTTATTGATTTTATCCAAAATTCTTCCAGCAGGCAATGTTGGTGACACACTTACTGCACTGGTATCTTTATAGTTAGTAAATGGACTTGATTGACCTTCACCAATAATTCTTCCCATATGCACAGTAGGAGAGACACTTCTGCTCGTATTTACCCACTCAGAAGTTTCATCTGTCCTATTAATTTTATCCAAAATTCTGCCTGCAGGCAACGTTGGTGACACACTTACTGCACTAATATCTTTATAGTTAGTATATGGATTTGAGTGACCTTCACCAATAATTCTTCCCATAGACACAGTAGGAGAGACACTGCTCGCATTTACCCACTCAGAAGTTTCATCTGTTCTATTAATTTTATCCAAATTTCTTCCTGCAGGCAATGCTGGTGAAGTACTTATTGCAATGATACCTTTACAGTTAGTATGAGAACTTGACTGACCTTCACTAATAATTCTTCCCATAGGCATGGTAGGAGAGACACTTCCGCTATCATTCACTAAGTCTGACTTTTCATCAGCTATATGAATTTTATCTAAATTTCTTTCTGCAGGCATTGTTGGTGACACAAGTCTGCTAGTATTTCTGAAATCACAGATATGGTGTGATATTTCTTTTTTGTCAGAAATACTTTCTCCAGACTCTGTTAAAAATTCACTTCCTTCAAGATTTCCTAGAGAACAATTATAATTTTTACATGACACATTACTAAAAACTCTTTCTTGAGGATTTGTGGGACATGAATATCTAGGAATTGTATCCTGGAAATAAGGAACATGACTTGAAACAGTGAAATTGTCATTCAAACATTTTTCAAAATGCCCTGCTGGTAACACTCTAGTGTCAATTTTTTCTCCGACTATTCTTGGCAATTTGTTTCTTACATTAATAGGACATCCCGAGTAAAAACTTGCATCATCATATAAAATTTGCCTAACAGGGATGGTAGGTGATTTATTTCCACTAACATCTCTCAGCCTTGATGATTGACTGTTACATAAAATTGGGTCTTCAGTGGTTATTGGTGACACAGTACTTTCACAATTACTTCCAATATTAATAAAATTCTGAGTTGCATCTTCAACATTATTGAAATCTCTCTCACTGGATATGATTTGTGAACCAATTCTTTTGAATGCTAAAGCAGGCTCGTGCCTTGAAATATAATGATTATCTAAAATTTTCCCTGTAGTCATTGTTAGTGACACACTACTAATATTGTCCAAATTACTGACTGGTGCCGCTCCAATTAAATCAATTTCATCAGGAACAGTCGATGACATGTTTCTTGTAACATTTTCACAATTAGGAAACTGATTTGAAAGTTGAATGTTTCCTAAAATTCTTCCATTTACCATTGTTGGTGACACGCTGCTGGTAACGTTCTCAAAGCCAGTACTATGGTTTGAAGCAATTGAATTATTGGTGCATGAATTTTTTTCTCCCTCCACTTCATTCAGTGACATTCGTTTCAAACAAACATCTGAATATTTGTCTTTATGACTTGATACTTCATTGTCTATCCCTTTTCCTCTTGATGAAGATGCCATATTTTTCTCAATGAAACATGCCTCACTGACTTTTGGAGATATTGACAACCTTTCTTTTTCTACAGGCCCATTATTGTAATCAGAGAGCATTTGTTTTTTCTCCAAATTCAGGTTTTTTGTTTCTGGGTCTATTTCTGAATACTCTGAGTTATTGCAGCTCGTACCTGTGGTACTATCTTTATTTGTACACGAGATGTTCAGAAGTGGTGCATTAGATAAAGTGAATGACATACTTATATCACCACTTGAGTTATTTAAAACTTCATGTTCATTTTTTAATGATTGCTTTGAAATATGAGGGCAATCTTGCATATCGTATTCAACATGATCATGAGAATGTTTTAGATTTTTCAACTCATTGGAAATACCTAATTGATTATTTATCCAAATGGGTTTCTGTTTCTCCCTAACTGCAGCCGTTTTTCCTTCCCTCAACCAATCTAGAAGCTTGATGTCATTGCAATGGGTTCCAATCTCTTGTTTCTTAGCAATTTCAAAGCTATCATCACACAAAGTAAGAGGATGTTTTTGAGATATTCCAGATGGTTCAGAGAAAATAGAAGCATGATCTTTGTTCTTTGTATTCATTGGGAGACTACTATTTTCTTTATCGAACTCTCCCTCTGTGGAAACCGATGAATATGGAAGGGTAGTCGGAGTCTGTCTCTCAAATGTTTCACAAGGGATAGTCTGGGGAAAATTGGGTTTCAATTGCAAAAATTCACCCAACATTTCACTAGGATCCATGAATTTTCTTTCGTTATTGACATGCTGCAGATATGTCGGTACAACTTCTCTACAAACATCACTTTTTTTTGTTGGGTCTCTTAAATTATTTAAAAATTGAAAAACAGATTCATCTGTTTGATTTGCAACATCAATCAATTCACAAACCCGATTTGACTGTACATCAGATAAATTATCTTCTCTGAATTCTTGAGATTCATCAATATCAGAATAGGATACCGATACAGTTTCTTGTACAATGACTTGCTGTGAATAGATCAATCCAGATCCACAACTTCCTGATGATGTTTGGAAAGCTGATGCGCTGTGAAAAGAAAAAAGTTCCAAAATTAACATAGTAATAACAAAAGGCAAAAAAATTTTAATTGTGACCACACTAATTTGACTGAACATCTGCGAAAGCCTTCTCACAGTCCACTGTAACTGTAAAAACATTTGTATATTTAGAGGTCTTTGTCAAATAAATACACTGGTACTGAATTTTAAAAAATGTATCCGACTGTTAAAGAAGCATGTTTTTAGTTTCATGCAACAAATTATCTGGAAAA
The DNA here is from genome assembly GCA_017312745.1 of Gryllus bimaculatus. Taxonomy (NCBI): domain Eukaryota; kingdom Metazoa; phylum Arthropoda; class Insecta; order Orthoptera; family Gryllidae; genus Gryllus; species Gryllus bimaculatus. The sequence goes on along the minus strand of BOPP01000065.1, from coordinate 1,455,487 downwards.
GAAACACCATACATGACAATTATGAACAATTCTGGCTTTGATGATGATGTGATGTTAAAACTTCCAAACACCATTACCTTGATTCAGTGTTTTCAGATTCAGATGATGATTTTTGGATATCAACAAAGTATGAACTTCCCCAGAGAGTTCCTTCATTAGCAGGCTGACGAAATTCTCTGAAATTGAGGAACAATAGCTTTAATAAGACAAATACAACATTTAGATGGGTTTCAGTAAAAGGGTTTAAGGCTCATAAATTGGCATTTTTATTAGGTTCCAATAACAACAAACAGACTGGAAGAGGTTTTATTCATGTCATAAAGCATGTATTTATATACAAAATGTATATTTTAGTATTTTCATAAGAAGAATTGTTTAAATAAAGTGGCATAATTGTCATGAAAATGCGATTGGTGTAACAAAAAATTATTACAGTGAAACCTGACTTTTGGTTCTGCCAAATATTGGCTGTCATTGGCCATGGAAATATGAGAAGTGGTTTGGTCTAATTTTGTCCTTTAATAGAGAATCCATTACTTGAGAACACCTCACTACTTACTCTAAAATAGGGGTCGGCAACCTTTTTGTAACTGCAGATCACATAGTCAAACCCCCACTAACTCTTGGGCTATAAGTATCTCCAACTTACTTTCTTTCAACAAAATTCAAATATTAAGTTACAATTCAATAATTTTATTAGTACCACGTGAAAACATTCTTGGGCCCCAGGTACTAAAATGTAGCGAGAAAATACTTTAATGGTTCTATAACATAATTATATTTCCAAAGACAATAAATATGAATAATAGAACAGTTCAGGAAAGGATGCCAGCTTCAATGCCAATGCGATTGTTTATTTTTCAGTAGGCCAAAACTGTCTAAGCCCCTCGGGCCACATAAGATAGTTTTGCAGGTCACAGTTTGCTGACCTCTGCTCTAAAACAAAATCAACATTTTTTTCTCATCCCACTCCCTTAAAATAACTTCTTTTCTATGTTTTTTATTTGTTCTTTGGACCTTAAGTCAGATTTGGTTGCTGAAATACCCATCTCATCTTAAGATCACTTTCCTCAAAGCCAATGTGGGAAACACTCTTGATCTATTGATCATTGTCTTATTGGCAACTCGTCAATCTGAACTCACAAGTCAACTAGTCTTGCGGCTGCAATTAACATCCAAGAAAAATGCATGAAAATCATAGATTGTTATCTGAAAAAAAATTCAACTTTAAATATACCTGTTCTAAATAATCTGACCATACATCTCAATGCAGAGCGATAATAGCAATCTCCATAACTTTCCATTTTTTTTTTCTCTTTATAGTTGAAAATCACTATACTAAATAGTACTATAAAAAAAAGATTAATCAACAAAATATGTCTTGCTCCTGATCACAGGATTACAGGGGATACTTATATTAGCCTTATAGAAAAATCGTATTTCCATAAAAAAAATAGTGATAGCCATTTCAGTAAGTTTCACTGTATTGATGAAACCTTCACAGATATAGGTAAAATGTATTTGTCATTCCTGAAAAATTTATCTTACGCAGGTGAACGATTTTAATTAAACACTATTAATTTAGTATGTTAAATTCAATGTATACCAAGTATTCATCTATCTGGTGCACAATAATAAGTCAGAGTTTGGAACCCATAAATGTGTTTTAAAAGTACATTTAAACCGAGAACACCCCTTTCAATAAATAAAAATATTTATGAACAAACAGCCAAATAAGCAACTTACTTCACTTCTGATACAGCAAAACTCACACGTCGATTGTTTGATCTGGTGTTTGTCTGAGGTTTTGTGTCTGCAGTTAAATGTAAGTCGACAACTTCTTGGAGAGGTTTCCTTTGTCTCTTCTTCAGAATCTGAATTGTAAAACATTGTATTGAGTTTTCAAAAACTCAGATATCTCTCAACACATGTGAACCATAATCAATATGTAAAAAGTGAATAAGAACCATAAGAAATTAAACAAATATTTTTGGAAGGGAAGGAGGGGAAAAAGGGAGAGAAGAAAGGAAAAACAATAAATATTTATTAACGTATATTGTCATTGTCTGTTCTGAAATTTCATAAGAAAAGGCCAATGTCAAACAAAATTGTATAACAGTTTGTTTTTACATTAAATCAAAAATTAAACAACAACCTTTCTTTTTGTCAATACTTTTTCCAAAAATGATATCTGATAGCAATTGTTTTGGGTCCTCTTCAGGAAGATAGCCTTTGATTTTAAATTAAATAACTTTGGTCATGATTTCATACTGTGGGGAATTAAAACTGTAAAACAAATTCCATCCTAATTTCTAACTTTGATTTTATCTGAGAAAACATAGGAGCATATAATATGTTTATAACCATATCTTTTGTCAAGTTGTAATGGCAAATCATATTTAGCCAGACATTGGCCGTGACACGTTCCACAAACCATGTTGAGAAGCACCTCCCAGTTCCAAACACAAAAATCAAACCTATCCAACGTGGTCAGTAACAAAAAATGGTATCTATATATTTGTAAAGCTCAAAGAGAAATCTAACCTATGAGAAGTTTATAGGAGTTTCAAAGTGGCTGTCGATATAATTAGATTTTTTTGGTATTACAAATACGTAACGATTCTGCTGTTAGTTTCTTATAATAATTATTCTCTTATTTCACAATCAAACTCATGAATAGTAGCAAGTCCGCATTCTGTTGAAAAATTATGTCTGTGTTCCAGAAATATAATAATTTTCTTGGGTTCTATGACTATACTGTTACTTCCTCTCACACCTACCAAAATAAGAGTCACCTCAGCCCAGGAGTTTAAATAAAATTTTGTAGATGGGGGTATGAGTGAATATTTGGGGTATGACATCCTTTACGCTGCTGATGAATCTCTTTAGTTTACTTCCTTAGTTTAGTTTACTTTGGAGACTGTTCTTATGTTAATACTGTTCAAATATCTTTTAATTTTATGGGCTGAATATGATTTGTAGGGGAACGTGCAAACGCTCATCCAGCATGGCAATTACAATTGGAGGATTTGAACTGAATGTGAACAATAGGCTGAGACCCTGGTTCAAATTCTCTTATTGTACCTGCCATGTACGACATACGTTTGCACAGTCTGCTGTAGATATTTTTTAACTAATTTTGTATGTCTTTTCCTGATAAAAATGGCAAGTCTTCAGATTTATCTCGAGTGCTATGTTTCATTAGAATTTTGCCTTTGATATTAATGTCAGTAACTTCTTACTTATATTTTTTATAAAATATTAATATTTTCTTTTTTTACATACTTTAGACTGAAGACAGGGAATAATTCATAGCCCTGTCTAAGTAAACCCTGGGGCCATATACATTTAATATATCAGGGCTGGAAAAAAAAATCGATATTTTTAAACAAAAAAATTTAAAAAATCAGATTTTTTAAAATAATTGTATTAGATATTTTTACTTTAAACCAAAACCATTAAGTGCTTTATTTATCCTTATCCGTTAAAGCAGAAAAATGATAACTACGACATAAGTTTTTAAATTTATCATTAAATTATTACAATTAATGTACTTATAGAAATAAAGATATTCTATATTTGAGGAGTCTGGTGCAATACTGCCCTAACCCAGAAAATTTTTAATTTGATTGAAACACAATACCATCTACAAATTTGTATGTAAGCAACGAAGTTGTGATGCTTCCTGCTTTTTAGTACGAGGCAAATTAAGACTGAGAAAAAAATAACAAAACAGAATCATTGAACATAAGGAAAATATCAATGTTTTGGTATATGGACATAATGTTTTAATAAATCGCAGGCTTGCCACTAATCATGATCTCATAGATAAGATTCCCCCTTGACATTTACAAAGACATCTGTTTGTTTGTTTCTTTCTTACTAACCAAATTGAGAAGTTTTGATTGATGTACTGCGAGGTGCTTCTGAACAAGGCTTCGAAGCAGAATGCAACAAAAACCATGCCTTGACGAATAAGATATGCCATTACAATTTGAAAAAAAGTATTGTTTAGAAATCAGTATAAAGTTGTGTTACAGGTTTGATCCCCTTTTACAACTTGAGAAATCCTAACTACTACGCTTGATGTTAAGAACTTATATTTTCATGTATTATGATCAAGATTATATAATTTTAAAATGTACAAACTATCTTTCTGAAGACGACCCAAAACAATATTTAATATGGGTAAAATAGGTATCAAGAAGTAATTATATAAAAGAGACAGGCAGATAGGGAGGAACAAAGAGACGGAGAGAGAGAGACGGAAAGAGACACACAGGCAGTCAGAGCCAGAGATGCAGAGAGTGAGACACACAGGTAGAGAGAGAAAGATACGTGGCGAAGTTTTCTTTTTCACAAGGATTGAATACAAAGAGGCATTGCTGGGTATTTTGCTAGTTGATAATATATAATAATAATAATGTCTTTATTAATGGCGAGGCTGGGAATGGGAATATATATGTAATCATTCTTACTCAATTCATTCCTACAAATTTACACGAAATTTTAAACGAGTTCTCGTCCAGTGCAATCTTTTATACACACTTAAAACATGAATTCAAGTTTTGAAATCCCCTTAACAAAAACAATATTTCAAGTTACTTACCGATCGTCCTTCTGTAATAGAAGTGCTGCTTAAGACGTTAGGCCTGCACAAATTACCAATGCGTATCACTAATATATCCCAAATATGAATCAGAAATATATGTAATTGAGGCCTATTGACAGTACGTTATGATTTTCGAACTTGGCGTATACTTACGTTTTGCACTTCCGAGACTTCAAACTATGTCTTCGCGGCATATTGTTCTTATAATTAAATAATCGTCACATCCGTACACAATGCATTACAGTCACTCAACTCCCTCAATACTTTAACGCTTAATCTGATCTGGATTGACTAAGATTCAATTCAAACATATTCACACAGTTTACCCGCGCTCGGGACATCTCATAGATGCTCTGCAGCAAAGAATATATATATATCTACAGAAAGACAACACGTCTTGCCAAGTAATGACTCTCTAGATAAAAATAAAAGTTTAACATTAAAGCAATTGTGATTAATATAGTAGATATACATTATAAACATTACATCATTTATCGTAAAAACTCGCCAGAAATTTTCTTTTAAAATATATGCAAATGTAATGTCAGACAATAGCATCTTTGCTCTTTTTCAATAGCACCAACATTATAAAGTTGAAACATACTTCATTGGTGAGCTCACGTGTAGACAGTATAATGTTGAGATCACTGCGTAGTTCAAACCGTTTGAAATAGATTTGTTCCAGCAGCAGTCCGAAACAGTCTCGGAATAGTCCGCGCATGCGCAGTCAATATTGGGCGTTCCAGCAGCAGCAGCAGCGGAATGAGCGGAATTTCTTCTACTACTTCTGTCTACTTCTATTGCTGCGGAAAATCGATTTCGAGATTTCAACAGAAATACATGTTTTAGCTAAAAAGCATTGTTTTTACAAAACGCCTGTCCGTCTGGTGTATGTGAACAACACAAGCGTCTAAATCATACGTGTTTTTCTCTAATTGAAGAAACCCCTGACCATTTGACTTAAGTCGAAGCTCTGCGATTTTGAAAATCTTTCATTCGTTTTTGTGGGTACTTAACATGAAGCCCTGGAACATTTTCAAAATTTTCTCGAAAACTACTCCATATTTTTTCTTCAAACTATTCGAAAGGATAGTGCTAATTGCACTCTTTAATGTAACGTAAAGTTCATTTCGGTCAATTTGATAATTGATATATAATGAATTATATATATTGATACCAAAAAAGAGTTGTTTATTTTTCCTCAAAACGTCCGTCCGTTTGGTGTATGTGAACAACACTAGCGCCTAAACCATGCATAGGATTTGTTTCCATATTGAAGAAACCCCTGTCCATTTGGCCTGAGTCGAAGCTCGGCTATTTTGAAAATCATTCATTAGTTTTGGCAGTACTTTACCCAAAGCCTTTGAGACATTTTCTCAAAAATGGCTCTAATTTTTTTTTTTTTTTAATTTCTTATTGGAGTAAAATGAACTTATAAATTCGGCATGACTTAACTCTGAATTTTCGAAAATTTCAAAAGTTTGCATTTTTTTCGGGGCTTCCCTACAACTTTAAAATTAAAGATAGAAATTTTTCCTTCAAATTAAATTTGTTGTCCATAATTTGTTCTTTCATTAAGTTCAGGTACATGTTTTGAACATTTTACAAGCTTTCACGCAACATTGCCTGCCAATTGTGCAATTTAAAAAAATTACAAAAAACAATTTTCTCAAAAACGGTCCCAAATTTTTCTTTAAACTTTTGGTAGGGATTGTGCTAAATGTACTGTATAAGATGACATAAACAACCATATTGCTCTATTCTTTTGTTTTTTTCAAAAATTACAAAATGTAATCATTTGACTTTTTTGTTGTTAATATTTACATTAGCAACAATTTGTTCACATTATACATTTATGAGTACATGTGCTTTAAATAATCTCAGATAAAGCTTCTTGAAACTCAACTATTTTCTGTCAAAACAAGCTCAAAATTTTGCAATTTCAGAAATGCTCAAACGCCATTTTCTCAAATATGACTTTTTTTATTTTCCCCCTCTTCAAATATGTTTCCAACGGAAAATACTAATTGCACTCTTAAATATGACAAAGTTCATTTTGGGGTATTATTTTTCCAAAAATTTCACATACACATATACACACACATACACTTATGTATATATGTACATGTGTGTATATGTACATATAATTTAATTTCTCTCATGCTGGTAATATACACCATTATAGCAATTTGTAAACACGATTGTATTTGTGAGTTAATGTGCTTCAAATGACTTAATGAAGTTTTTCTAAAACTCAAGAGTTTTCTGTAAAAAGTGCTTCAAGTTTGGAATTTACTGTAGCTCTTAAACACCAATTGCTTAAAAACTGCTCAAAATTGTTCAAAGAAAATTGCCATTTAGGAAATAATTTACTGTTCTTTAATATTCTTGAAATAATATTTCTGTTCTGTTATTAGGAAACCGAAATATTGATAGATAGCAGCTGGCAATATGTGACAAGTTCATATAGCTATCCTAGGCCAAAGGAAATAGAAAACTGAAGTCTGTGCCATTCCGTAGCACCTCTAGTTTCTAATAGTAATATACATAAATCATCACTTAAACTGTAACTTGAATATGATTTATTACTCATATTGAATCTGAAAATTACTTTGGAAACCTTAAAAGAAAATTAAAGTTCCATTTTCTTTCTCCTTCAAGTATTTTATTTTTTATTTAATAGTAAATTTTGTCATGTTAATAAATGTTTAATTGATAACATGTTTTAGAGATTAAATTAACTTCCTCTTGTTTCAGGCTGTTCACACCTTAGGGTACTGCAGGGACAAGCTAGGTCTCTCGGGCCCCTAAATAGTCATGCTAGATATGAGCAAACTGAAAATAGCTGCAAAATATTATTTAAATTATTTATTTCAAAGTTTTCTCACAATTCTGGTATGTACAAACATTCTAAAATAAAAGTACTGCTATTTATCACACATGTAAGTAAAAAAATCTACCAAATTTCTCACAATTGAATTGTATATAAAAAATACATTTTAATCACAGAGGTTCTCATTTGTTATCTCTTGAAAATGGTCCATGGAATTCACAACTGCATCTCGTTAGATTTGCTGCACACAGGAGTTGCAATATCAAAATGTTCTTTACTGGTTGTTTTCAATAAAAATATTTTCTTATCTTCTTTCTTGCTTTTAACTGAACCTACAGATATTGGGATTTTCTTTTTTTGTCTGTTTATAACACCATCTTCTTCATCCATCATTCGTACTATTTGTGATTGATCTGAAGCATCTAACGGTGCAACCGATATATCTCGCACAGCACGAAATTTTCCACAATTGTTTAAATGCTCATTTTCCAGTCGAAAAAAGTTCCATATAAATCTCCTGAAATGAAGAGCATTTTTGCAAAGTTATCTTGTAATCTAAAAAGCAGCATCAATAAGTTAGCTAAAGTTATTTATTGCGTTGATCTGCTTTGATTTGATTTTTTTCATAAAAAAAAAGACAGATGTGATGTATGGAGATAACTATGTGATATATGGGGAAGAAGTATAATCTGCATGCAAGAGAGAAAGCAAGGCTTTTGCAGTCAAAGTCCGTAACTACTTGGCTATCCAGAAGCCGTGTTCTGGATTACTTCTTCATGATGGAGGGCACAGAATTGCAGCCAAAATGCTGACACTTGTGTGTAGGATGTAGCATCTCCTGGATAGCCAAGTAGTTACTATAATCTGCACACATTTTCTTGAACTCCAAAATTCCTATCTTACCCTTTTAATGTACCGTACATAGTTGAATGGTTAATAAAAGTACTAACAATGTGTGGTCAGCAAGATTTGAAAACTAGAAATTTTTACTCCAAGTAAGAGAAAACTAATCAGCATCAGTAAACAAATTACAATGTGATTTTATAGTACTGCTAAATAGCAACACACAAACCAGCTCAACTTGTACAACAAAAGCAGAGTTCAACAAAATATGTGCCTAGCAAAGCTACGTTTATGCTCAGAAGCCAAACAAGGGACCACCTCAGAATTTCCTCAATGGAAACTGGATGAAAAAGTTATTGGTATGGAGGTTACTGATCCAGAAGCTGAAGTGCTTTTATTGACATACGTAGCCTTTTAGAATAATTCAGTATCAATGTTCACTAATTCATTAGATATTGTTAAATAATAAAGTGAATATTGTTTTCTATTTTAATGCTCAATCAACTTTTAGAGTCTTTACTTCTGTGCTAAACTATGGTTGGCAAATTGTGGCGAATGTGGCGTTTGGCTATGAATAGGCAAATATAGACTCATGCCTAGGGCGGCAAATGTTTTAATGAGTGGAGATGATACATTTTAGCAATTGCTAAAAATTGGAAATGTAACCAATGGCAGAAAAGAATTGATAATTGTGTTTGATGGTCAGTGGAGTATATTTCTGAAGATTTTCTATCTGAAATAAAATGCGAATGTACAAAGAGTGAAATAGTTGTGAATCTAGGATATAATTGCTAAATTGCATTATATGGTTTCCAATATGTTTGCTCTTTAACTAGGGATATAACTTCAACAACAACAGAGACAACAACTATGTTTGAAAACATTTAATTTGACAGTGGCCAACAGTGTAGAAGCTGAACGATTTTTCAATCAATGTAGTTTAATTGTTACTGACAAAAGAAATAGGTTAAAGACATAAAAAAATAGGTTAAAAGAAGCCAAGACTAAAAGATGTTCTCAATTAATCTTCCACAAATTGTCCTACATATTGATAATAAGGTATTTATATACAATAACAAAATAAATAACCTTTGAAAAGAAAGCATTGTTTTAATGAGCATTTATAAATTGCTAGACAATCTTTTTCCTCTCATTTGAAAAGTGTTGTACAGAAGCTTATAGTTCAGTACAAGACAGGAATCATTCTATGGATTTAAAATTACTTCTTTGAATATTTGTTGAAGTTCACAGGTGACAAAATATTAAATTAGTTTCCCTTGTTTCCTGATTTAAATTGGAAAATCTAAAAAGCATCAAAATAATTGTTTAATCTCAAAGAGTCCTCCCTTATAATAAGTTATTTAACAAATACTACAAAATGCCAATCTTAATTTTTATAAAGCTTACAAAATGCTATAGTCTTGTTTACAAAATGTGATTTTTTTAAATTTAAAATGCTTTATCCTACCATTGCTATTAAAGAGTTTTTCTCAGGACATCAACTAAAATATCAATTCCACATTAATATTACATTACAAATGATGCAGAAACAGGAGATTTATACATTGCATTGAACAATAATTCAGATTTCCTACTAATTTTTCACTCTGAAACATGAAATTGCTCAAAGGCACTTTGCATCTTTATTTTGTTTATTTAACAAGTACATATCACTATAATAAATTTATTTCATTAATATAATTACTTTAAATTATATTTTAAATAGCAGTTATCTAAAATAACTTATTTCAATATTCACATTTTTCTGAAAAAATCTTATAATGTCAATTATTAAATGATTAGTAAATGATGATTTGTAATTATAATTTAATGTAATTTATAATGAAAAAAGTTCTTGAACCAATTGAAATTATCAGGTTGTTTTGTGAATCCTTACCTAAAAACCTCCAATGGAGATAAAATAGAAGTCATCAGATCACTACTGACTAGTTTCATTTCAGTGAGAATTAAAGTAAATATCCAAGCAAACCTCAAAACAAAGTCTTCCACAATAGCAAAATAGTAAAAACTCTAAAAAATAAGAGAAGTCAAAATAATAATTGTTATACAATAGACAATTGTATTACATATATACTGTTTTATCTTACTGCAGATGTGTACACCGTTTCTTCTCTTAAAAATGTGTTCTCTCCAGCATTTGAATCAAATAAACCCCAATCCATTTTTATATCCCAGGTGTATGCATAACATGAATTCACAACCTGTGCTAGGAGCCATAAATAAAAATATGGATTCGAGAGTGAGCTCTTGTACTCATCTGAAACAATTAAATTAAGAATTAAACAATTAACAACAAAAAACAATAAGTGACAGTGTCATTCAACTAATCAAAACAAAGTCAGCAAACAAGAGGTATGAAAAAATAAATAGTTCATTGAAATCACGTGGCTCTGAGAGAAGTAAATCCATATATATTCTGGAGGATTTTACTGTAATTTGAGGCACATATCAACTTTTGCTGTTGCAATTGTCTGGAAAGTTGACAAATAATTGCTATGAAGAAAAGAAGCCATTACAGATGTGGGAAAAGTATTTGTAAAGTAGATTTTATTTTCACTTGATAAAACAGTCTCAGCAATTTCCCGATATGTTATGTAGGAGAAATAATTAATTAATTAAATAATTAATTAAAATGTCACTCCAATGATAGAATCAGAATTAATAAATTAACACATTCATAAATTCTTATATGCTAGCTTAACCAGACTGACCAACTGATAAATCAACCACCTACCAGAAAAAAATTGATACTCTTTAGAGCCCCTTTAAATTTGAATAATATAATTTTTATTCATATCCATTTAATTTTCTTCGGCATTGAAAATATTTTAATGGAAGGAATTTTAGATACTGTGGGGAAGGGAGGTGCTGGAGTTGGGGGTGACAAAATTCATTAATTAATTAATCAGTTAATTTGTTGCCTCCCCCATATAAAAGCAGTTTTTAAAATTTAATTTATAATGCTTCATTTATATATTCTTGCAGAGTTATTTATTTATTTATTTTTTCTAGCACTTTACAGATATCCAGTTTAATATTTTTTATTCGGGATGGTCTAAATTCAGTTTAAATTTAACACCAGTTGAAATGTAGGCCTAAAATAAACTGTTAAAAATATAGGAAAAGGCAAAAACAACAACAACAAACTTAAATATTTCAAAACTGACAAAATGGAACAGATTCTAAGTGATAAAAAGATGTAAATTTACAAAGTTTCATCACATATAATAAGAGAATGTGTAATTACCTTGTTACAGTACCTATTGAAGTATGAACTATAAAGAAGTAGTATAAAATCAGATTAGAACAGACAATATCTAATAGAAAAGTTCTGTCTATTTTTAAATACTACATTTACAACAGATTTAAATTGTATCACAAAAAACCTTTATAAAAATTATTACAATTAACAATCTAACTCGCCACATTTCATTTGGCTTAGTTATTTTAAAATGTTGATTTACAATATCTCACTAAACAAACGGTAACTTAATAAATTCACCACGTTAAAAGAAAAAAGTAAGTGTACCTAATAATTGTAGTTCATTTATTTAGTAACACACTCACCACTATAATAAGATTTCAAGGTTGCAAATATGACCACCACAAAAGTAGTAGAATATTTTCCAGCATTTACAAGATGTGGGAATGCTTCCTTTGAATCTCTGTATCGTCTCAAGCATTGTGCAAAACGAAACCAAGCTGGCAAACAGTTCACAATTGGCCTTGTTATCCATGATTGTTCCAAACATTGGCTTGTATCTGAAAAAGTAATGAATGAACTCAATTTCTTCTATTCTCTTCATGGAACAGTCATAAATTCACATAAGCAAATTCTCATTAACTCTAAAAGTTATTTTAAAAAATGTTTCCAGTCACTGTACATGAAAAGTTGCACTACATTTACTCCAAAGTGATGGCTTCACAACCTCAATTTTAGGTTTAGCCTTGCACATATGTAACAATTCAATGGCTAGACACAGTAAAATTTCTTTTAAAACAGTTTTATGTTTCTGCCAACTTTTTAGGAAGTTGAAAAGAGTTACTGAAACCATTTTGGTACACCTTTATAAAATTCTGATTTGTGGTATAAATCCTTTTTAGCAAAAAAGGATGATTTCTTATTATCCTCCCTGGTAGTGTTGTCAACATTTTAACAATTATAATTTCAGTTTTATTTTAAAATTTTTGAAATTTGAGCATCATTAATTCAGGAATTGTGTTTCAACATGATTTGTTAACTCTTATGATGATTTCAGTATTGACAGTAGCAGGAAAAATTCTTTTGGATATTCCCTTGATAGAAAAAACAACGACAGCATGTCATTTAAGTGACTATTCTACTAATGAAATGAACAATAATAGTATTAAACAATACATCTGGAGAGCTGCAATCAGAGTGGTGAATGTCAAAAATCATAAAGCACTCATGAAAAATCATCTATTAATATAGCAAGTAATTCACTGAAATAACTCCAACCTAACCACAATTAAAATACACTTTAAACTAATCAAGTGCAAGTATATATTCAAAATTTAATTCTTCACTTACCAGCTATTGCAAAACATCTAAAGCAAAGCCTAAGAAAAAGCTTACCTCCAATGGAAAGCCAGTTGCCATTAGTGATGTAGAAACAAATCAAAAAGTGATAATCTAAGCAAGCAGATACAAGGCTGTTCAATTGATCAGCAAGCCAGAAATCAGCAAAACCAACATGAAAAAATGGAGCTGCTAGAATACGAGCCTATAGAAAAAGTTACAAGGCAATTTTATAAGTAGCACTAATTATTGAAACTAGGAGAACAATACCAATGTAATTTTAAACACATGGCCAAAGTTGAAAACTCTCAATAAATTCCTTTTGATAAAACAAATTAAATTCTCTCTTGAAAAGTTGAAGTCTTCAGTGCATATTCAAAATATACATTATACATTTTTAGTTCCAAAGTCATATGGATGAAAATCACAACTAAATTAATGGCAACATGATATCTTTATTATTCCAAGCCCTCGCCCTTCCCACTCCCAACATATTTAATTACACCAATAAGATGATCCAGTCTGAAGTTCAATACGCATTTCAGAAAAAAGGGAGAAAATGAAGTATATTTAGTAATTCAGTATATGATATACAAATGTTTTAAATCTTTATGCATTAAAATACACAATGTAATCAAAAGTATCTGAACACATGGCTGAAAATGACTTTCCAGTTTGTGGCGGCCTCCATTGGTAATGCTGGAATTCAGTAGTGTTGGCCCAGTTTAAAATTACAATACATTAGTTACATTATTTAACAACATTCACTAACAGTAATATTTTAATAAGTTTACATTATCTTCATAAATTATATGTTAAAATATATAAAATTGATTAATATAAACAATTAAACTCTAAGTTATAATAGGAATAAAATTCAATTACATAACTTACTGTAATAATTACAATAGTTTACTTGATAAGTTACATGATTAAGCATGCAAGTGATCATAATAAACATTAAATTAGTAAACATTTTTGAACTACACAAAGTCTCATTACCAAATTAAAAATAACATTAACACTACATTACATTAGCAGATTATGATACAATAGCAAGTACTTTCAATTAGAGTGAGCAAACCTACAGTAGTTGATTAATTAACTTCAATAACATGAATACATTAGGTGTTAAATAATAATTGTAAGTGCGTACAATATTCTAACATAAAATTACATTTTTTACTGCATTACTAAATAGTACATAGCCTTATTGAACTAAAAGGTTGGTACAGAATGGTCGCTCTTGTAGTGGTACATGGTTTTTAATTACAGAGAAGTTAAAGCAATTCATATATCGTATATGGACATATACTAATAAGGTGGTGTTTAAGCAATGTTTTGAAGTTTTTTATGGGAGTTTATTAAAAATCTGTGTAGCAATGCAGAAAGGATCTTTGTTAATTGAAGACTTGCTAGTGCATATCCTGTGGTCTCTAGTATGCTAGTTACACATCTCTTTATTACTAACAAGATATTCATTCTGATTATTTGTAATAGTAAAGTGCTACAACAGTTAGTAACTCTTATTTAATAAAGAAATCTTTAAAGGACTGTCTTGGATTCAGTTTGAAAATGCTTCTGATAGATTTCTTTTGTAGGGCCATTAATGTATCCGTATTTTTTTGCGTAGTAACTCCCAATATTTCAATATTGTATTGAATTTGGGAAAGGATTATCCCATAATAGACTGAAAGAAGTGCATTTGTTTCCAGGTATCTGGAAAAGAATCTCAAGAGGAATATATTGGAGTTTATTTTATTACAAAGTGTGTTAACTTGTTTGTTATAAGTTAGGTTTTGATCTATGAATATTCCTAAAAACTTATGGCAATCAGTTTGATTCACTGATTCATAGTCTACTTCCACTTAAATATTTTGATGTTGATGACTATGATGAAACATGAAATTGATTAATACAGTTTTATCAATGTTTTATTTCAATTAATTTGTAGACAAGGAACTTTTAATTGATTCTAATGATTCAGTCAGATTAGTTTCTAGATGACAAAGTTTGCCCACTGCTTATTAATATTGTATCATCTGTATAAAAAATTACAGAGAAGTCAGATGAGCTTGAAATATCATTAACATATGTTAGAAATAGCAAAAGTCCAAGCACAGATCCTTGAGGAACATCTGTGGCACTTGTATCAAAATGCCATTGGGATGCAGGAAATTATCTTATAAAGTTTTACTCTTTAATACCCCATTTTAACCACATTACTTATTTGGAGAATGGTGCTTGATAAAGGAAGCTATCTAAACCTAAAAAATTCTAATGAAATCCAGCTTAGCTGTTCTACTTTGCACCATTCCAACTCATGACGATTGAAATGGAAATATAGTTTATAGAAAGAAAATGTTCACGAAATATATTAAAATTCATTTATCGCTGTAACATATTGCTAGGCAGCAAGTTTAACTTGCAAATCACTCTTTTGATCAGATTACACAGAGCTCTTCACTCTATCTAGGTGATGGAATAGGCAAGCAATAGTTTTAGTAAATAAAATTTCAGGGAGAAAACAGTTACTTTAAGTCAGTTTTAATGACAATATCTTGTAGTAGACACTTTAAATAATGTCCATGCAATGCAAAATATATATGTTCAAGTCACAATCCCAATTTCTGACTTTCAAAAACTTCTTTTTTCACTCCAAAAATAGAATGGGCTCTGTAGTATCTCGCCAGCTCCCCAAGTAGAACCCCATAGAATGCACCTGAAGAGAGTGGTAGTTGCTTGATGAATAAACAACAGGCTCATATGACTGTAGCAAAACAAGAGTACTAAGAAGCAGAAATTATACACTAGCAGGTTTGATATACAATGAGAACTTGTACCTTTACTAAAATTAGTATCAAAAGAAATTGACAAGCAACGTATGGTCTGAGCTATCAACTTCGGCCTTGATAACATAAGGATTGATAACTTACCAATACTTTCAGAGTCCAAAAGCGAGCTTCATGACGAAACACATGAAAAGGATTTATTAAGAATAAGAACATTATTGCATTCAAAGCCAGTGGATTAACATACGGTGGAATGGCAAGTGCTTCACTATATAAGAAGGCAAGCAAAGACAGAGTCCATACAACTCCAAAAATGGCAGCAAGTTCCATTAAATGTTGTTCTGATAAATGGGAGCGAGGATCTAGTTCAAAGATGAGAACATGATTTACTCCTGAAGACCGCCAACCATAAACATTAATTCCCATTAGAAACAAGAATTCTATGATAAGCAATGGTCCTCGATAGAGTCTGAATGCTTGTCTTAGGCTACCAGGACCTTCTTCTTCTTCTTCATCATCACCATCATCTGGTGTTTCATGGAATATTGCTGAAAAAAAGTGTTAGAAATATGATGCAATGGACATAAAACATAGTATTTTTTATACTTCAATGATATGATAAAAACTAGAAAGTGAATAATTGCTAATAAAAAAATGAATGCATAAGATGCTCATTAAATAAACAAGTACCACACATGAATTAGCAAGGTCATGTCAAAGCGGTAAACATAATTTTGACTTGCGTACTGCACCCGTTGCGTGTACTGTACCTATTGTACTTCCTATACTTATTGTACGTATTATACAATAGGCAATATGTACAATAGGCAAATTTTTTGCATTTATCTTTCTCACTCTTTTTAGCTTGCTTGCTACCTCCCTTTGCTCTTTCTTTCACACCCTCTTTCACCCTCCTCTCCCTTTTGCTACTGATCTTCCTCTCTCACTCTCCCTTTTGCTCCCATCCTCTCTCCATCTCACACTCTCCCTTTCTTTCCCTTATCCTAAAAGAAAATCTTAATCTAGGACAAGGTTTATTCTTCTGTAACATTCTTTAAGTAATACAAGTATTTAGCTTCTTCAACTAGAAAACTGAAAAATTGAGAAAATTTCAAAGAATTTTCTTTGGGTGGCAATAGATTGTCACTGGTAAAAGGATGGGGCAAAACCCAAAAGCTAGACCAGATCAAGGAAATTAGGAAAAAAAACTAACTAGTATGAGAAAGTCTGTGCCATTCTGTAGCACCACTAGTTTTGTTGGAAGCTGTGTTTCCTGCTTTCACTACAAGTATAACAGAATTATTTAGTGTTTATTTGTATTGTATGAGGAAGAATAGCAGAGAATTTAGTTCAACATAACTGAAGTTCATTGCATTAGAGTTCACTACATCCGAGCTGGCCGTATATTGAGCATAACTAGAAACCAAAACTTTCCACACAATAAATTTCTAAAATAGGAAGGCAAAAACACTTAATGTTGTTAAAATAGGCAAAAAAGGCTAATAAAATCTGTTTTAAGAATAAATCTGTGATTATCGCTTAACATAATAGTATAGAATATGCATTTCGCAAGTTTTAACAAAAATGAGACAAACATTTTTGACAAAAAGACAATTTTGATGACAAAATATCTTGAACAATTTTAGTGGGCTAACACAACCAAGTGCTTTCTTAAATTTTCTGTTTCTGTTGAACAAAACATCCTTTAATTGAGATCTCTCAAAGTTGATGGAGGTTACTAGAGCAAATCTTAAACACAATAGATCACATGGATCTATTTCTGCAGCAACTAAATTGTCACAACCTAGAATTTTAAAAAATTCAAAGGTTTTGTCAATTGGAATTTTTAGAAAACACCATGTCACAATGCTATCAATAATCTTTTTTCCCCTGAAATTTTCTGTAGTCTATGCAGAGCATCAGTGAGAAGTTTCAATTATTTCATTAGATGCTGTCCCTTACTGTAAAAGGAGAAATAGTATTGGTTAAAAACAGAAAAAGACTAATAAAGAATATATAATTTTTTTGTTTATAAAGAATCGGGAAGTTTCTTTAGTGATCTGAATGATGATGATACATCTTCAAGAGTGTTCACCACAGTGCATATTCCTAAAAAATTGAATGTCATTCTTTTGTCTTTTCACTTTAAAGCAATGCCTTTTAATACAGACATTAATTTTGTGTTATGACAAAAGGAAGTGACCCAATTTTATATGACTTTTTTTGCATTTTCATCATGTAATAAGTAATTTTTTACATTTTCCCATCAATGTTAAAGAATTTTGCACTGTTTTCATTGATTTTAATATCATTTTAATGGTACTTACTTAAAATAATATTTACAAGTTGCAGCAAATGTTCTCCTCAGAATAAGTGAGTAGCCTACTCAGTTCAGAAGTCAGTCAACACAAGCATGTAATCTAAGCTTCCTGTGACACTTATCAACATCATTGTCAATTCAGCTGATTTTGCAATAACGAAAGACAGAGATTTCCTGGTAAAGAGAAGTCCAAACTAAAAGCTTGCAAGCTAAGTTTACGTCAACGATTGAAAGATACCTTCATTACATTAGTAACATATTCAACAGCATTAGTTATTTATCTGAACTGGTTTTGATCACATTTTGTTTGCCATTAGGATGTTCAAAAATGTTTTAATAGCATTTTATTGATCATTTTTGGCAATGTTTTAGGTCGTCAAAATTCAACCGCTAGTTATGTGAAATTCAAGGGTCAGGCTGTGGACAGAGACACAGCATATTCTCATCCCACAATATGGACTGGTGGAAATCCGAGTGAAAGGGCATGTCTCTCCCTCCTCTTTTCCATACGAAGGTGACGAACAGTCTCTTTACTATGTAAATTATTTTTATGTTCAATGAGTGAAGAGGAGTTGCCTAGAGAAAATATTTTTACTGCGCTCCCTTCAAAAATTGATTTGTGTGATGATAGTCAGCTAAGCTTAAGTGTTCTGAGAGTGGTTCCCAAAATTGTTTTAATTGTTTACAAATGACCAAAAAAAATTTTTTTTTTCTTTTTGGGCAATTTAGAACTCGGTTTACAAGAACTGATTGCTATTTGGCGGAGAGGGCATCTTACTCTGACTAAGGGAGGATCCAAACATTGTCTAAAGGGGAACCAATCACTTCTTTTGTCCAACAAGACTTTTGACAAAGAATCAGATTCTGTCTAATATAATTTCAGGCATAAAAAAATCTATCTAAAATCATTTCAGGTAACAAAATCCCATCTACAAAAACTTACCCAAGGGAAGGGTCATGGCACCCCTCATTTTGCTTACGTTCTAGCCACTATAGATAATTTACACTGAAAGTTTTGGAAAGTTGATATTGTCTGAATATAGTATTACTACATGGAACCATATCGTCAGTGTCATAGGAGTGCACAGCCTAAAATTGAAGGGGGTGGTGACAACTTCCATCTCTGGGACCCCTTTTCAATTCAACTTTTTTATTTGCATGACAAATTATAAGTCAATAAATGAAACATTACTACAAGAGGAATGGAATTATAAATTTAATGATACAGCTAATAAATTCCATTGACTTCATGTTAAGCCGTATACATGTTTGCCAGATGATGTGGAGAGCACATTCATGCTTTGAAATATGAAAATGTTCAAAAATGATTTTCAGTGTAATTCTTAAAAAGGCCAAAGGCCTGAACAATTTCTCCCTTAA
The DNA here is from genome assembly GCA_017312745.1 of Gryllus bimaculatus. Classification (NCBI taxonomy): domain Eukaryota; kingdom Metazoa; phylum Arthropoda; class Insecta; order Orthoptera; family Gryllidae; genus Gryllus; species Gryllus bimaculatus. Next base: position 1,436,146 of record BOPP01000065.1, on the reverse strand, counting down.
ACCCATTCACTTCCTTCCTCTTCCTCTTCTTCATTTCCTCTCCCTTCACACACTACCCTTCCCTCACTCCCCCACTTGCCTCAGCTCGCCCCTTCCCCCTCTCATCCCTTGGATTGTTCCATCGCTCTGTCCCTCTCTCCATTCACTCTTTCTCCTATGGTCCCTCCCCTCTCTCTCCCGAATCTGTCAAAATGTTTCATTTGGGTCCGACCTAGCAATCTAATACCCACGCACTTTGTTGTCTTACTACTTCCCATGAATCTAACATACTTTGACCTAATCTATTTATTTGCTTAATATTTTAATGGTCAATGTAAGTGAAAACATGCAAATTTTATTTTCATACATCTCAGGTGGTACTTTTACATGATAATAGAGGACACAGTTTTCGTAGCAAACTCAGTGAGATTTTTAGGTTTCAAATTCCTCCAATTTTCCATAATTAATATAATATAATTTTTAAAAAATGTCAATCTTACTGTCAAAACAGTGCTCACCTGACAGAACAACAGCTAAAAAGAGGACAATAAATGATCCAGAAAACAATCCAACTTTAAATGTTGTCCATGGGCTTTGCTGTTCCCCTAGTGGTGGTACCCGAAGCCGCTTCATTGCTCTCTGTCGATTTCCCGCCTCTAGTCCTTGGGTCACAACATTTTCTGTTTCCGAAATGAGGCGGTCAATGTCTTTGTTGGTATAAATGGGTGACGTCTCCACATTTTCTTCTCTCCATCGAGCCCCTGCATCAACAGATAGGAGCTAAAAGAAAAGATTTTATTACTTTTTTATTGAGAGTCAAACTCCAAATTCATAATTATTAGTTTTAATTAGTTTATGAAATTTACATTCTACATTAGTCTACCATCACCTGCCAAAACAAGTGATCATAAAAGAGTTGTAATTGAAAACAGCCCTCCTTATACCATGCATTTTATAGTAATATAAGGCCATTTACAAAATCCCATTGCCCAGTAAATTATAAATTTGGTCGTTAACAAAATTAAAGCGCAAAAAATGAGGGGTTGCCTAACTGTCAGACAAAAAATTCAGCCTCTAGTGAAGCTTTGGGAATAAGTACTTGAAAGCAGTCAAGAACTCCCCCAACAATTAGTATCGGCATAATTTTCTACATATGGAGCAAAAATTATCTGCTCTCCCGATATCAGCAACTAACTATACGAGTTTTCCTGTAAAGAAAATTGCTACATTGCTGGGTCACATTGCAGTGCAACATGAAAATATGTATTACGTAAAAATGTATTAGACAGAGATAAAAAAAAAAAAATTCCAGTTATGAAAGTTAAAATGCGATAAAACCAAATTAGTAGTGCTACAGAGTGGCACAGTACTTGTCTAATTTATTTAGTCTGGTCTACCTTTTTTGATCTTGCCACAGACTCCTGCCAGCTGCCATCTATCGCTGCCCAAATTACAATTTTTTTGAACTCTCTAATAAACGTACATATATACAGAGTAATATGTACAATATTATAGAGAATTTTTTTTTTTTTTTTCTCAAAGCGTCTGCCCCTCAGTCAACGCTACTTTACATAAGGCCTCCAAAACACTTTCAATATTCTTTCAAAATTAGCTTGTAATTTTTACATTAAATTTTGTCCTCTGATAGCGTGTAGGATAGCTTTGCTGTCAATCTATATTTCAGTGACAAGGTTCCACAAAATGTGATTAGAGGAAGTAATTTACTCTACATAGGAAGAGGATTTATCTACTTTTTTGTTACCAGGGCCCGACGATAAGAGCTTCTCTCGAAAATTCGCCATTTTCTGGCACACAATTACCACACCTTTACTCCTTACACACGTTTAGGTGAGAAAGTAAAAAACAACAACAAAAAACAAAAACAATATAATGAAATCAAAGGAAAGGAAATGATTCGCTCCAAATAATCATTGAAAACTTTTTTATAGAACAAGTAACAAACTTTTAAAATATGGGATGCATAATACCAGCCTTAAACAGAATGATATGCAAAAGAAAATGGAGAGTTTTATATATTTATTAAAAATTAACCATTTGATTATGATTCAATTTTTAATTTGGAAATTGAAGACGGATTAACAAGAAATTTATTAACATATTAATTAATTAAATGCCTGCTTAGCATTTGCAGGTGTAAAGATGGTTTCTTTATCTATTTCTTAATTAATTAAACATAGTGAGCTCATTATTTTTAATCATTCAACTTAATCACTCACACGTAGTTTGTTTAATTTTATAAGTCTAATATTTTTAAAATCTCAAACCTCTGGTGGGGACATGAATTAATAGCATCTTGTATATGTTCCTACGTATTTGAAAGGCGTTCTAGAGTGACAAACGATTCATAATTTGGATGGCATTCAGTCAATGGCAATACTTTTTGCAGCGAGCGATTAGTTTCATCAACAATTTTTTTTTTTCACATTTATCAGTAAATGAACTTATGTTTAATTTCCCTGTTGAAGTCACGCGAACTAGGGTCATCGAAAAGTTCCAAAATACTGAACCCTTCAATAGCTCAACTTGCCGATGAGAGAAAATGTCATTGGCACTATTGCTTCTTGAGCCAGCCTTTTGACATAATGAACTTTGCAATATATCTTTATAAACAGTTTCTTTGCTAGCCGATAAATATATAGCATTGCAATTCATACTATAGTATAGAGAAGATAAAAATAATAATATCGCTCCTGTTCATATTCACCATAAAAGTGCTTCTCTTGGCGTTATTAAATATACCAGATAATTTGTGTGTGTGTGTGTGTGTGTGTGTGTGTATATATATATACACACACACACACACACACATACACACACACACACATACATACACACACACATATACATATGCACTAATAACACATCCGCGAATTAAATATTGAAACGGGAGATTTGATGGCTGGTG
>BOPP01000065.1:1420461-1431724 GCA_017312745.1 Gryllus bimaculatus | reverse complement strand
TAGAATGTCCTGTAGAATAAAAAAGGAAAGGTTGAATGTTGACGTGGAACAAGACTGGAAATTGTTACTTCAATAGTCACAAAATATCAATTAACGTTAACATCTTTCCTTTCTTTCTTTTTTTCTTTCTTTTTTTTTTTCTTTTTCTTATCTATTTCTTTTTTTTCTTTCTTTCTTTTTTCTTTCTTTTCTTTCTTTCTTTTTTTCTTTCTTTCTCTTTCTTTCTTCTTTTGTTCTTTTTTCTTTCTTTTCTTTCTTTTTCTTTCTTTTCTTTCTCTTTCTTTCTTTTTCTTTTCTTTCTTTCTTTCTTTCTTTCTTTCTTTCTTTCTCTTTTTCTTTATCTTTCTTTCTTGTCTTTTCTTTTCCTTTTTTTTCTTTTTTTCTTTCCTTTTTTCTTTCCTTTGTTTTCTTTCTTTCTCTTTCTTTTTTTCTTTCTTTTTTTTTTCCTTTTTTTTTTTTCTTTTTTTTCCCTTTTCTTTCTTTCTTTTTTTTCTTCTTTTCTTTTTTTCTTCTTTCTCTTTCTTCTTTTTTCTTTCTTTTTTTTTTTTTTTTTTTTTTTTTTTTCTTCTTCTTTCTTTTCTTTCCTTTATTTTCTTCTTGTTCCTTTCTCTTCTTTTTTTTTTTTTTCTTCTTTCTTTTTCTTTGTTCTTGTTTACTTTCCTTTTTTTTCTTTTTTTTTTCCCTTTCCTTTTTCTTTCCTTTTTTCTTTTTTCTTCTTCTTTTCCTTTTCCTCTACTTTTTTTTTATTTTTTTTTTTTTTCCTCTTTCTCTCCTCTCTCGGCTTTCTTTCTTTCTTTCTCGAAGAAATAGTAAAGACCATCATTTCGCTCCCGGCACCGTTTATCGCCCCGAGGCGCTACCGAGGCCGCGATTTGCCCTCAGCATTGAGTATATGAAGCGAACAATCGAAGCGAGATATTGTAAACATTTCTTTGCAGTATACTTGTGTGCGGAGAGTGAATGGAATGAGTGCAAAAGATGGGGGTGATTACGAAATGCTAAGTTCTAATAAACAATTATGTACCTCGAGATCGGAAGATGATAGCACCCATAGGTTTGCGGAATTTTGTATTGCGTTTAAAGGGGTTAATAATAAAAAGGGGAAACAATAAAAAATTGATAAACAATTTCCAACTTTTGCAGATCTAAAAGGGGGACAGTCTCCCGATGTTCCTGTACCGAAAACCGCGAATTAACAATTTTGCAACAATTTACAAATTTATAAACAAATTTGAAATTTGAGCTAGAACTGCCAGAAAGGATCTGAAAATCGTGCCTGAGATTAACATTTTAATATAGCAATTTAAAAGAGTGACAAATTGCTAAAAGTATAATTGTTGCTAAATTGCTGAATAATTACTGGTCTATTGACAGTAATTCTGGACGGAAAACCCCACTCAGATATATTTTTCACTTCTGATGTAGCGATTGGACAACGCGCCTCTCCCCCCAATCGAAGGGTGTGTAAGTGAGTCTAGACGGTTGGAAAGAGAATTTCACCCACCACTTTTTGTGGGGGAACTTTATGTATATAGGGAGTGATATACATAGTATAGGGAAAGTTATGCAATGCAGCGAAAAATCGATTTCCCGATTTCAACGAAAATACGTGTTGGGGCCCCCTGATACTGAAAAAAGTGTTTTTTCTTCAAAAACGTCCGTCCGTCTGGTGTTCGTGGACCACACTAGCGCTTAAAACACGCGAAGGATTTTTTCCAAAGAAAAAGATGTTTTGAAGGAACCCCTGTCCATGTGGGCTGAATCGAAACTCTGTGATTTTGAAAATCATTCATTAGTTTTTGGGGGTACTTTACATGAAGCCCTGGGACATTTTCAATTTTTTTTTCGAAAATGGCTCCAAATTTTTTCTTTCAATTTTTTATAAGAATAGAGTAAATTGCAATTATAAATGTGGCAGAGGTCCGATTTTCACTGTTAACTCTGAATTTTCGAAGAGTTCAAAAGTTTGAATTTTTCGGGGGTTTCCTTCAACTACAAAATTAAAGATAGAGGTTTTCTTCTTCAAATAAAATTTGTTGTCGATAATTTGTTCTTTCATTAAGGTCATGTACGTTTTTTGAAAATCTTAGTAGTTTTCACAATATCGCGTTCAATTTGTGCAATTTTAAAAACTACAAAATCAATATTTTCTCAAAAACCGCTCCATATTTCTTTTTTTAAACTTTTGGTACGGATTGTGCTAAATGCGCTCTATAAGATGACATAAACGCCATATAGTTTTTTCAAAAATTACAAAAATGTAATTTTTTTGACTCTTCTCTCACGTTGTTAATATTTGCATTAGCAACAATTTGCTCACATTATTGGATTTATGAGTACATGTGCTTTAAATTATGTGCCAAAAATATTCTCAAAAACAACTTTTGCTGTCAAAACGAGCTCAAAATTTCGTAATTCTTCCAACGTTTTGATCAGATAGTGCTAATTGCACACTTAAATAAGACGTTAAGTTCATTTATTTTTCTCTCTCAAAAATTACACATTTTTTAAATCTCTCTCACGCCGGTAATATGCACCTTTCCAGCAATTTGTAGACACTGTTGTATTTGTGAGTCAATGTGATTCAAATGACTTCTAATGAAGTTTCTCCAAAACTCAAATTTTTCTGTGAAAAAGTGCTTCAAATGCCGAATATACTGTAGTGCGTAAGCGTCATTTTCTTAAAAACGGCCACAAATGTGTCAAAGAAAATTGCCATTTAGGGCACAGTTTTACTGTTCGTGAGTATTCGTAAAATAATATTTCCTTTCTATTATTTGCAAAGCGAAAAATTTTTAAAATTTCAAAAAAATATATTTTTGACGGTTATAGATGGCAGCAGGCAAGAGTATGTAACTAGTTCGAATAGCTAGCTAAGACCAAAGGAAATAGAAAACTAATACGGGAAAGTCTGTGCCAGTCTGTGCCATTCTGTAGCACCACTAGTTCGTTGTCAGTCCCAGTAATGAATTTTTTCTGCCGAAAATCCGCAGAATTACGTAACTTTCCACATATTACGTACTTTAAAGTGAAAAATTTTCGGCATCTGGTGACACCAAAACGTGTATTTGCTTTGGCATCTCGAAATCGATTTTCCTCTGCATTATATAACGTTCTCTGTACTACGTGTGTATGCATGTATTATATATTATATTCACTCACTTGTTATATGTACAAGTACGTATACGAGAAAGTAAAATCAATAGAAAACCTCAAATTATTTTCTCTTAAAAATTTAATTATACGCTCACGCAAAGTTTTTAAGAAAGAAATCTCTGAACTGTTAGAAACTTGCTTACCTTATCATGTTTCTTGAGAATTTTGCGGAACCCAGTGAAATTCAAATTCTGATAGTTTTGCAGAAGAATGAGGCTCAAGTAGAACTCGCTGAAGGCCAGGCGCAGCTCCTGCATCTTCTTCTGCGGCAGCACAGTCACCGCATGCACGCTGCCCACGTGGCCCCCCGACAGCTCGCTCTGAAGCGCCGCGAACTTCCGCGTGGCCTCGGCCAGCTTCTCTGCAACACGCGTTGTTGTCTTTTCAATACTGGGTCCAACTTGGAGGAAAGGGTTTGAGAGGGAATTGAAATTCATTAAATCGGATAAATATGATAGAACCCAGTGGCGGCTGGTGCCCCTACAGACGAAGGTGCACCTCCACCAAATGACGGAAATGTAATTTCCAAAATTCAAAATACGAATATATAATAAAATGTAAGTTTTATGCGTAGTACCTGCGTCAGATACACAAACCTTCAGCGCACGTGGTTCTGGCTTCGATTTCCACTGGGTCCAGATGTTCGACTCCAGCAACAAGCACTGTTGCTTCGACGTTTCACACAAAGTTATTATATTTCAAAAAATTCACTATCTTGGTATATTTTGAAGCAAAAAATCCTTCCACACACACGGTCGTATCTCCACCAGCGCTCTCCGATTATAACTGCACTTGGAAATATGCAATATGCTTCCACCGTGAGACGCAGAACAGGACATCTTTTCAGAACGGCTAACTTAAAACAAAGAATTCTGCAAGGGTATATTTTGAATCGAAATCTAATATCAAATGAAACAAATTCTCTAAAAAACATTAATAATACATTAAATGCCTTTAATAATTGACTGAACTTGTTCTCTTTCAATAACAAGTGAAATTCATAAAATTAGGTAGCAGCGAGTTAGACGAAGGCAGAATATTGGTATTCCCCTTGAAACCCCCTCTGTTGCCGTGCAGCGCTCGACAGCGTCACCCATCTGGTTGCGCCACCAAAGACAGAATTGTTCCCAGAGTTAAATCGAAGGGCCAAAAAGTAAATGCAGTCAACGAAATACAGCGAAGCGCGTGGTGGAATACCTGGCAAGGGACCGGAGCGCCAGTTCGACGCTCTATGGTTTCAAAATGATTTCATAAAGGGTCTACATCGAGGGACATGTAGGGGGTCACATATAGGGTCTAAATAAATTTAATATTGAATGTCATTAAATGGAAAATGTATTTTCTTTAGATATGAGATCTTTTTCGATTATCTGGAGGTTGTGCAACCTAAGCTCGAGCCGCCATTGAATCCTGTTAACCCGGATCAACTACGCCCGCGAACAATCGCCAGTGAACGAAAATTCAGATTATCCAGTGAATGAGCAAAAAATGGTAAATAAAGAACTTGGACTCACCAAACATACGAATAACGGAGTTTATTGTCAGCACACTTTCACATAAACACACATTGTAATTTACACTATACACAAAATACATCGGTGCAAACCAGACGGTGGCCCTGAGAATGCCCAGGGCATTGCCAGGGCCACTTCTTTCCCTCTGCCTTTCCCCTCTGCGGATGACCCATCGCTGGAGGTTAGAGGAGGGGAAGGAGAGGGTTGGCAGGAGCGGGTGAGGGCAATGAAATTGACTTCTGGCAAGTGAATTCGAGTAATGTACCTGGTGAGAATAGCGATTTATGGAAACTTTGATTCCTAGACCAACAACACTAACAAAACTTTATTTCCAAGGCTAAACATAATATTTTTCAGAAATGGTCTGGGTTAAAAAGCTTCGGTTTAACGTTAACTACTCAAGTTCGCATCACACAGGAGTTGTTTCTGGATCCGTTGCAAGTTTGAATAACCACCGCTTTTATCCTTTCCATTGATTCTTCATCATTCTTCAATGAATAGATATGGAATAGGAGAGAGTCAGTGAAAATGCCTGGAAGCTGAAGACAACGCCCATAGCGTTCATCATGTATTGTACCATGCATTAACACCATTTTCCCATCTTTGTGTTCTGTTGGATGATTATATTATCAATATTTGGTTTAAGTTTTTCAAGTAATGTGTAAAAGTACATTCACTGATTTATGAAATGAACAACTAAATTATGGTGTTCATGGTAATTATGGTAAAGAGTATATATTGTCAGATTTTGACTTGCACGTATTTTATTGTAGCGACAGAATATATAATTCTGCGTTCAGTCTCCTGAGGCCTTTCAATTTCCCCTCTTACACGATTTTTGAATTCAAATCACGAATAGCGATGAAAGTTAAAATCACACGTACGATAATTCAACCTGCTAGTACAAGTCGTTCAGTCCATTTTATATTTTCATGACTATCACGGTCTTTCATGTTATGTGAGTGCGATTTCAAAAGTTCAATTAAATTCAATCATCAAACATTACGCTCTGAACAGCAAAATAATAAAACATACCAGAATAAAACGTATTTATCTTCTTTAGTTCTGCTTCACAGTACAAGAAGAAGTGGTCATCAAAATTGGCCCGCTGCCGTGTTAGTACTTCTGGTTCGACTGATTCTGCAGATGGTAGCTCTTCATAAGCTCGATACAGCATTGCCTTCATTTCCTGGTAGTGTAAGAGGGTATAATGTTAACATAAATATAAAAAACGTATACTGTAAAAAATATATTAATAAAAAGATGAGACATTCCGATTAATTTTGCTTGCAAATATCATTCAACATGTTTGCCTACATTCATTAAGTACTTATATATCCATATATCATTCTTTGATACTAAGGCAGAAACCGATGTAAAAGTACTTTTTAGAAAGTTAACGAGGTCAGAGAAATTAATATTTTATTTATAACTAGAGATAACCCAACAAAAATGACGGGACGAAATTAAACTTTTGCATTAACAATAAATTTAAAGCACAGCTTTTCGCGTACTACATTTTCAGTTTAGAGAAAGTATAGTAATGCTGCAGCAAAAAATGGCAATTTTCCGACAAAAAACACGAATTATGGGCCACTTCTTTCGAAAAAGAGGATAAATCGTGTTTTTATAAGTAGTAAATTACTTCCTGTAACATGTGGGTATTTTACACCGCTAAAAGGTTTGGAGCGACACGTCCATCCATTCGTTCGCCCGTCTTTCCGTCTGCGGCCAACAGCAGCGCCTAAACTGTTTGTGATCAAAAGCACCCAAACGATTTTCTCAAAAATTGACATTCCCAACTAAACCTGGCCAAACTCGCGTTTCTGCGAATTTGATACATTTTTATTTTTGGGGGCACTTTTTATGAAATTTTAACACTTTCAATGTCATCACAAAAGTGCCCAAATTTGGATTAAATGTTTTTTCTCGAGTAGAGTATAGGAGGCTCAAAATTAGACGCACGTCTAGCTTTCGTTGAACTTTCTGAATTTCCGAAAATTGCTATGTTGTAAATGATGCGAGAAGGCTTGTGCTACTGTAGTAACAAGTATTAATCTCGAGAGGACTATGTGAAACCGATCGAACCCAAAGCAGGATCCGTTTAAAAGCATACGTTTGCCGAAGGTTTGGCCCCCGTCATACAAAATCAAGAACTGCCAATCGAAATAAATTTAAGGATGCCTATATGATGTTGTATTTTGCAAATCTAGCAACCCCCAAACTCACTCCGACTACCAAACTACGTTCCACGAAATTACCGTATTATAAAGTTCCCCCCACAAGAACTGGCGAGTGGAATTCTATCTTCCCAACCGTTCAGACAAACTTGGACATCCTTCGATCCGGAGGTGGGGTGCATTGACAAATCGCTACAGTCCGAATCTGAGTCATTATGTGATTGGCGCACGCTACCATGGGGCACTGTTCCAGGGAGCTGGGGCATCGGTTGTTTTCGTATGAGGCAGAAATATCTTCATATTTCCCTGCCGAAGGAGTGATTTTGCCTCCGCACAAGCCGTAACGAAAAAAAATATTTCGCCATAAAACTGCTTCCCTCGGAGTTATCAAATGTACCAGACAATGTTTATATACTAATAACAAAAAATAATTAAAATATTCAAACGGGAGTTTTAATGGCTATTTGGAATAAAAAAGAAAGGTTGAATCTTTAAAAAACTAGTCATAGTTGCCGTGAGACTGAAATTGTTACTGCAATAATCCCACGGAACTACCAATAAACGTTACATTTTTTCGGTTCTTTTTTTTCTCGAAGAAATGCTACAGAATCATTTCGCTACGAGGCCTCGTTTATTGCCTCAACGCGCTACCGAGGCCGCAATGTTATTATATTTAATATAAAAGCTTGATGGAATTACAAAATGATTGCTAAAGGGTAGTATAATTGTTCCTTAAACGCTTAATATTTATTGATTTACTGACAATAATTTATGGACGAAAAGCCCCCGCTCAGAAATATTTTTCCGTTATGACGTACGCGCAGGTAAAATCACTCCTTCGGCAGGGAAATATGACGATACGTCTGCCTCATACGAAAACAACTGATGCCCCCGCTCCCGGGAACAGTGTCTTTTCCGCCCAGTGCACCAATCACATAATGACTAAGATCCTGACTGTAGCGATTGGTCAACGCGCCCCTGCCCCGGATCGAAGAGTGTCCACGTTTGCCTGGACGGTTGGGAAGATTTGGAGAGTTTCATACGCCACTTCTTGTAGTGGGAACTTTACCATTAGATGTTTCAATAGCACCAAATTCTGCCAAGAATTCATTGCGACCAGGTCGGCTTTTAATTTTTTTGTTTATAAATCAGGGATGTAAGAAATTCTGTTAAACACAACGTTCGAAGGCCATTTAAATGTTTCACAAATATATACCCTCTTCCTTTCTTCAAAATTTTATAATAACGTAAATAACGTAAACGATAACGTAAATCCACAAATAGCAAAATATAGACTTCTTGACACACCAGGTTCTGCCTTAGTACAACAGAATTATGCGTTCACGCAATTAACATACAAATGTATGATTCATTTGTTATAATGGGTGTGGTCAGTGACGAAGCGTGGCAAAATTAAACTGGCGAATAGCAGCACCTAGGCATTGATTTTCCTCAGAAGCGATCTCCAAATGTTTATCCAAAAAACCTTCAATACAATTCAAAGAAACTTAAATGTAATAAAACATTCAAATTTAACCTTGGAGTATTCAAAACGTGTATTACTTCGTAAACGTCTGCGAAACCAATGGGGTCGAGTTCCACCTATGCTAGAAAGATGTTTATCCAAGCGGTTGCAGAAATGTGCTTTTTCGTTGGCTGATCACTTGGATTTCTGGTGGGTTGTGTGCGCAGAATTTTCTAAGAGATAATTAAAACTAGAAGACTAATCGGTATCTGTGTACTATGAGGTTCATCACAAGGATTTTTATCCGAGCCCGCTGACAGGCCGCCTGCTCGGCGTGCCCACGTCTGACTTCAACTTTGGAAACAGACTCACAATTCAAGAAAAATGTTATATAGGGATGAAATGTGCCTTCTTTTATTAATATTTTTCTTCTATTTTTCTTGAACGGGTAAACACTGTCTAGATTGTCTCTCCACACCACTGAATTTAAATATAGAATCTAATATTTCTCAATGTAATTAAACACTCCAAATGGATAAATAAAGAAAATATTATTTCTCCAAACTATTCTTATGAATATTAAAATTGTGGGTGTGCAAAATGTTTATCCTTATTTATTCCAAATATACTCGTATTTGCGATTATTTCATACTTACCTCGTAGCTGATATATTGCTTCCTCCATTCTGGAGTTATGTGAGCTGAAAGATGCTCTGCGAACTTCATGTTGGAATCTATAACAAAACAAAATTTTAAGTAATAACGGTATATCAGTGACATCCCCTCTGTTGCGTGAGCCATGGAAAGTTCAACATTAATCAGCTTTCCACCTTCCATAAATAAGGAGTATAATCTGTGAATTATATCCGAATTACTGTTTAGTTTCGGAGAAGTTTCTATTTTAACACTTCGTATTTTGAGACGAATGCATCTCTAAAAATAATATAGAAGGAAAGGGTTACCTATTAATTATTTTGTTACTACAACCGCCACCCCCTTTTTCGTTTAGGAAAACCAAAACGCCCCGGCTGGCCCGTGAGGTGAGGCTCAGCCAGTCTGCTTAAGCGACACATTTCAAAGAACGCTATACTTCTCATTTACACGGAAACTCCTGAAGATCGCATCGTGGCAGAGCGACGGCACGTGGCTTGGAGTCTCATCAACCTTCACGCGAAGGGGAGTCACGAAGGGGTAGCGCTGGCGAACGGAGGGGTAGAAAGAACCTCGCACCTCGTAATGCCTTCCCCCCTCATTTCTATTTGCTGCGCGGCGGCGTACACCTCGCAAGTATTGTTGTACGTGATATAAGCTAGCGAACTATTAAACGCTAAACTATTTAAAATTACATGTCCAATAACAATTTCGAAAAAAATACCGTTCTAAGATGAAACATATTGTAAATAAAATGTTGAAATGTGTTACGATATGTGAGTATTCCTTAAAAGGATGTATATTACTCAATTCCAAAGCGCAGAGACACTGAAAAAAAAAGCAGACTCCGGACATGGGAGATGTTTGGTTTCGTTACATAGCCTGGACCTCTGGAAAAATACTAAAAACAATTAAATAAATTCAATTTTGATTAAAAAATGCAAATATTTGATTGCGTAAATCCGCCCATTCCCATTCTACGCGAACCGATTGAATTCCCATTCTCAGTCCATCACTGGTTACAACACAGTTGGGGTCATGCGACAGTGAGGTTCCAAGGAAGAGGCCACACACGCTATTAAATATTTGTTTCATGTGTTGCTTTGTAGAACGACTTTTCTGATATGTAAAGAACTGTTGTACAGTTTTTGTTCAAACAATTAAATTGTTACTGTGTTATATGAGAGCATTTTATTTGTTGTTCTTGAGCAGTGTGCTGATGAACAAAACCACACAAATGGTTTGCCACAAAGTAGCACGCATTTTTGCTGCTACAGGCCACTATTACATGCAAGTATTTGAGCGAACTATTTTATTGAAGAAAATATAGACAAATGAGTATTATCGTATATGATTCAAAAACTTCAAAAAGCCTAGTTCCTAAACATATGACGAAGGTTTGATTGTAAGTAATGAACAAACGACTACGTAATTAGATACAAATCCTATCCTTGGTGATGAGTACGAAAAGTCAAGGCTTCTCGATGTCGAACACTTTAATGGGTAATAAGGAGTATAAAAATCAGTTGATAAAATAAAGTAGAATGATAAGCGGCAACTACATTTAACATACGATTTTTCTGAAGTGTGTTCAGAAGAACCTCAAAAGCAAAGGTTAAAATTACTTGATACTGTACAATGCAGTGAAATGCAGTGTGTAATACGTACTACTCGTATAATTTTAAATTGAAATAACATGGGACTTACAGAAATATTCAATGCAATTGTGTATGATAAAAATACACGTTATTTCAATACAGTACGAATTATTATTATTATTATTATTATTATTATTATTATTATTATTATTATTATTATTATTATAGTTATTTTAAGCACAATAGTATGTAGTATATCCAGCAATACTTATAGATTTTTTTTGTAATCATCTACGACTACTATCTGGCAGATTAAGAACATTTGCAGACTAAACAAATTCTTGTCTTTCAAACATATACTTAATATTTAATAGACGTATGCATTAATAATTCTGATTTTATGCTGCGAATATAACGGTATACGAAAGATACTTAGTATTTTTCAATAGATTTCTATTTAACAAAATAAATTATTAATGTGTGATTCATTTTTAAGTGCTTTTTGATTATTATATATTTCGTGATAACGATAAAGCGATCCGCTTAATAACTCTGACTAAAAATAATCCTTAAAATAAAGGATTTCGAACAATGTCTGAAGAACGTTGAGAGAGAGAGAGGAGAGAGAGAGAGGAGAGAGAGAGGAAGAGAGAGAGAGAGGAAGAGAGAGAGAGAGAGGAAGAGAGAGAGAGAGGAAGAG